>CAUYSK010007341.1:0-21281 GCA_963575035.1 Avahi laniger | reverse complement strand
GTGAGCCACCGCGCCCGGCCTTGTGAGATTTATTTTTATAACTACTGTTTTTGGCCTTATTTCTGACATCATGTTTTATGCTTTCTGCTTTTTACTTTTCTGTGCTGTTTTCTTTACTTTTTATAGATTTTTAAAATAGTTAAAGATAAGTTACTATAGTTACATAAGATAGTAATTTTGCTTCCACAACTCTTTCTGATGTGTGTAAATTTAACAGGAGTTTATAGATTCCCCTCTTGAAAATCTATAAACCTCTTTTTTAAGAATCACTTTGCCATTACATTCAATTTTATCCACATTTACCATTTAGAGTTATGTACATACTGAATGCGTTTCAGTGTACATTGTCAATTTCTCGTAATAAAATTTACCCATTCTTAAGATTTTATTTTTGATTCCTTTCCCAAATTAACTAGACTATATTTTATCAGCAAAAAATTTCTTTTTTCAGGAACATCCAAGAGTGGTATGTTTTTGAGACCTTACCTTATCTGTGAATATGTTTGTTGCCTTTAAACATATATGACAATTTAACTGGGTTTGGAATTCTTGTATCATAATACTTTTTCCTTAAATATCTATGAACCTTGCTTTCGTAGAGTCCAAGTCTGAGGCCAGCCCGGTTTCCATTATTTTGTATATGTGATTTTTTTTCCCTGTATTTGGGTAGAATGTTTTATCCTATCAGTTCAAAACTTTAGCCACAAACTGTCTGAGTGGCCCTCGCCGCTCTTACCACAAAACAGTAAAAGCTTTTTTCCCCCTTAACTCAGGAAACTCTATTTTTCTATTGTACTCTTGACTGTTGTTTTTGTTTCATTTAATCTTTTTCCCCTGGGAATACTTGTTATTTTTAGCCCACCCCTGCTCTCTGTCTTCCATACCTATTGTGCAGTCTTTCACCATTTCAGCTGTTAATGGTCACCTTGGCGTAGAGAATGCTCTCTCCGGGCCTGGCTTTAATGACTACACAGGCTTACAAGTCGCCTCCGCCTTTTTCCCTGTCAGCTGAGGCAGCAGTGGAATCCTCTACCCAGTTTTGGGCGAGGCGGAGACCTCCCTCTAACGTGGTGCAGCAACACCAAAGTTCTATCTTCCCTGATCCCACTGCTTATATCGGGGGCAGGTGACCGAAGTTTGGAGCATTCTGAGAGGCCCATAATGGTTTGTTGACCAGGGGCGATGTGTGGAAATTTGTTTCTCCCTCTCTCACCCAGGCTTCTCTTTTTCTCCTTTTCTTCTCAGTCAACCTCTCTGACAGACTAGTCGGTTTTAAACAACCCCCTCCTCTCCCTCTGGTCTCCATGGTGACTTCTATTCCCCACGTTCTCCCAAAACAGTCCTTGTAGAATTGGACTTTGACCTCCCAGCTCCTAAATCCTACGGACACATTTTCAGTGCTTTTCTCCTTGATCTCTGTGTGGCGTTTCTCACTATCGATTGCCTCCTCCTCCTAGAAACTCTTTATCCCTCGGCTTCCCAAACCCCTGTCTGCTGACTGTCCTCCCCATTGTCAGACCATCCCTTCACCGTCACGGCTCCCTCTCCTCTGCGTGTCCTTTCCGTGTTTATCTTGCCTTCCTCTTCTCTGTCTTGATCTCTTTTAACTCCCCCTGAGCAATCTCACTTAGGACTGATGTTTCAGCTGCCTCTGTATTTGCTTTTCAATTGTTTCTAATTCTGTCTTGGAGTTCCTGCCTGTATTTGTGGCAGCTTCCAAGCACATCGAACTACGTTGCCCAAACTCCTCTTTGACGAGTCTTGAATTTCTTTGAGCATCTGAACAAAGAGTTGTCTTGCCAAAGTGTACAGGTGCATGACATTCTGCATATAATTTCAGGGAGTTCATGGACTGCTTAAAGCCCTTCTGTTTTCTGGATCCATGGACCCCAAGTTAATGGCTCTTGGACTAGAATAATCAGGATCAAGTCCAGGTACCCTCACTTGGCATTAGAGATCCTTCCATTTCACGCAGTCACTTGGCCATTGGTTATTAGTTCGTTCTTGCTCAGTCTCCGTTGTGTTCTGGAGCATGTAACTTATATTAGACTCATATGACCTGTGCTGTACTCACTTGCTCAGATTTAGGCCCTTAGTCTGGATTCTGATTTTGGAAATCCTGTTTTGATCTGTTGGTCTCATGCTCTTCAATTGGCCAGATTTAGAGGGAAAAATCGAATTTTCTAATTCCATTGATTCTCAAGGTGTCAATAAAATAACTGGCTTCTCTCTCTGTCCTTAAGAAATTAAAAAATGTAGTTTCTCATGCTTTTTAACCTAGTCTAGCACACTCTGCTTTAAATATGCTATTAGTTTCCTCACACCAGACCTTCATCTGTCCTTACTATGGTAGATTAAAGCAACAACCAGCACATGAACTAAAGTAATCCGACCCTGCTACTTTGGAATACCGAGCACGCACAGCACAGAAGTTAACTTCCACTGTTTAGCAGAATCCCCATTTTCCAGATGGCAGAGATTCCCCTCTCCCCTGATATCACTCAAACCACTGCCCATGTGTCCTACAGTAGGGCCCCTCACCACTGTCCTACGGGTCTCATCTATTACGGTAAAAGCTTTTGTTTTATAATTTGACTTACTCAACTGGTAACCTTCCTCTGTCCTTTTTGGCATAGTCTCCTTTCTTCTTAGATTCTTTCCACCTTTGGTGTCTGTACGAACACTGGCGAAGTGTGTTACATGGATCTTCAAATCCAATGGGTGCAGAGATGGTTTAATTTTCTTACAGCCTAGGGGATATCTGGTCTGAAAGCTTGATTCTTGATTCTTGGAGCCTCTAGAAAGATATACGATTCCCTAAAGAGTCAAGCTTTCTCTCTAGGGCTTTGAGAAAAATCTCTCCATTCCAGAAGCGAAATTCCCCTAAGGACTCCGAACTGCCTTAGCCATGCATTGTGGGTGGAACTCCCCGATTCTGATCAGAACACAGTACTAGGCCCAACCAACATCCCTAGGGCCAGTGCTAGAGAGTAGGTTGGCATCTTCCTCATTTGCCTGATAATTTTCTTTTTGCTGATTTGTGTTTATGTACCTCTTAATCCACCGTAGCCACCTCTTCCTCCCTGCCTGGGTCCTAGACTCTGCCTTCTTCTCAGCTCCTACCTGCATTTCTTTGTATAATCAATTCGTCTAGTCCTTTGTCTAATCAATTCTTGTCTACCATGACCTCTACCTGCCAGACCAAGCCAGCTGAACCATACATGTCTTACTTTATATATTAGTTACGATGGCGAACTCTAAAACCTTAACAAGGATTAACAAAGTTATCTCCTAACATTTCTGTATTGAAAGTAAATCATCTTGGAGAAGTCTTAAAAATTTCCCACAGTTAGAAAACTCCATTCATAAGTAGATTTTGACATATATTGCTCCTGGCACTATTAAGAACAATGTAACTATCAATATTAATTTATAACTTTTTGTTACTCTCCATCATCATAAGAATTCTTTTTGGATGAGATCATACACTGATTGTCATTGTATGTCAAAAACACAATTGAAACATACAAACATGTAACACACACCCTCCAAGTTTTGTTTGTTGAGTAAAGTTTTAACACGCGTCCCTGCTGTGGAAAGCCCAAATCAATATGCTTTTGACCTGGCACAGTAGGAGGAAGGTGTTAATTACTGTGTTGCCAAGAGGTTTATGAACTGGCATTAACATCTCAGCAGGAGCACAGGTGGCACAACAGCAACTTCTGAGAATGGGTGAAGAAAAGCATCATTACATATAGATTTATTTTCAGTAACGAAACCTCATGCTTTTTATTTTAGTGATACAGAACAAATGTTATTTTCAAAGGACATTACTCTGTTAGTACCATAACTATCTTGCCATCTTTATGATCTGCGTAATTAAAACACAAATACTTCGCTTCTTAGTGTAGCAATTCAATGAAAGTACTTGGTTAATATGTTAATTCATCTCTTAAATCTATTATAACCACGCTGCAGTCGGCACGTTTTGAGGTTTAGTGATCCCAGCTGGATTTTGAGAACACTCCCAGCAGGGTTGAGAAACTAATTGCCCATAGTATTTATTTACATTACTTTTTAAAAAATCTTTCCAATAATTGCATATATACTGTTTTTTGAATGCAACAATTACGTACTCCAACGTTAGTCTTTTCAAATTAATTGTTTTGGCCAATTTTCCTGATGGAATCCACGCTAAATTGCTGTTTAGGAAATCTGGTTTAGAGCCGTCAGGAAAGCCTTAATGATAAATCTAAGCATTTTAGGTCAGAGACTCTAGAAAAGTTTCAGATATTATATCTTCAGTGAAAAATAATAAAGATTACATATATTTTAAAATATTTTAGGAGCCACATACTTGAGATTTAAAGTGTTAACTGCAGCTTTTTTTTTTATGAAACATAGTTATGCCTGAATTCTTATGTTAAATGAAAAGAGAAAGGGATTAATATGATAGGATTACAGTACATGGCTCAGGATTGGTTTAAGACGAATAAGCAGAAGTGTTAGTAACAGCCTGTGCTGGTTATGGCCAGACGGCTTGGTATACATCCGTGTGTCAGATGAGCAAAGACCAAAAGTATTTGCAATTACGGTGCCATCTGAATGTGATACTGCTTCTGTGGAAAAGGGCTATTTTTTCTTTTTTTTGAACCATTGTTAAAGGAAGGAAGAAATCATATCTTAACTTTAAAGTACAAAGCTAATTGCTATTAATTTCTGAAAATATTCTTGGGGAAAAAGTTAATTAAAATGTGTAAGTAATGAATTAGTTCCACAGGAGATGTTGTAATCTAAATTATCAGCATTTTTATTGCAGAAATTCTTATTCTAACAGAATATTCTTCTCTTAAATATTAATATCCTAAGAGCACATATCACACATTCTTCTATTGTAATCATGAAAATCGACTTTATAAAGGTTAATTTTATAAACTTTATAAAAGTTATTAATGGAGAATCAAATCTATGATGAAGTTTTTGAAGTAACTAAAATAATTCAGCAAGGAATTATTTGTAAGCTATTTCTTTTCATACTAGTCTCTGGTACCTCTTTATTGCATTAAAACTGAGTTTGGTCTAATATATTTTTTCTAGCATACACTTAAATAAGTAGTAACATCTTTAGAATTAACCTAGACCACAAAAAAAAATTATTTCAATTTAATTGAACACAAAACAAAAAATAGGTTTTAATATTCTAATTTAGTGTAATGCAGTATTTACTTTTGTATAGTAATAAACTTGTCATGTATAAAAAATCAAACTAAATCAAGAGAAAAAACGTTTAGGGAACAAAAGAACATTAAAAATACTTTTGTTTCAAATGTAATGTTTTAAATGGGGTTGAATATTATTTATAATACTTTACTTAATTTCAAATAAAGCAAACTATTCTAATGTATTTTTAGATTATGTTTATGGTTTTTATCAATTAAGAAATTATTTTCATTTTTGCTACTTAAGCATGTATTGTACTTTGAGATGAAAGATGATTATGATTTTTTGATTTAAGACTACTAAGTTCCTCATACTTCACTACTCAGTTTTACTTTTTCCTCTTCTCTGTTCTTCTCCTGAAGTCTTAAGCATCCAGCTCACCAATTTGCACATCGTAGGCATTCTTCACATACTGGGTTTTGTATTTAAAATAACCATCAAAGAAATCAGTTTTTGTCCTTAGTGAGATCACCTGTGTGAACACTGTGTACCAGGCCAGGCACAACATTGGTGTTAAATCAGTGCTTGCTAAATCTGAAAACTAATACCTTTATTATTACAGAATTTCCTTTGCCATAATATTGATACATATGGGAATATGAAAAAATGCAACATCCATGATTCACCATGCATAATGGCTGTGTTCTAAAGGTTAACTAGGCATGCATTTTGTTTAGTTTAGACTCTAGTATTAAAGCTAGCGAATGGTTTGAATGTCCTACTTTGGATGGGTTAAGTAGTAATACCTGCACAATTCTTGCATCAAAATTCTAAATTTTTTTCTTTTGGTTTATGAAAGCTGAAAATAGAAAACTTTTTCACGAACAAGAGGTTGAAAAGTGCCTTGTAACCCTTTTGGGTTCTGAAAACGATGGAACTAAAGTTGCTGCTTCCCAAGCTATTTCAGCCATGTGCGAGAATTCAGCCAGCAAAGATTTTTTCAATAATCAAGGTAAGCAAACTGGAAACGAACATTCTGAGCTTTTTTAGGTTGTCATATTTTAGTGTACGTGGGCATCGTAAAAGTCACATTTTGCCTTTCCTTTTCGGTAGGGATTCCACAGTTGGTTCAGTTGCTAAAAAGTGACAATGAAGAGGTGACCCAAGCTGCCGCTCTAGCCCTGGCAAATCTGACCACGTGCAATTCTATTAATGCAAAGTAAGTTCAAAAACACTTACTCAATGCTGACTTGTTGTGGGATAATTCACAGTCCAAAATGTTCTAATTTTAATATTTTGGCTTTCAAGATTGTTTACATATTTCTTCAGATGTCTATCTTGAGTTATGAAAATAGAGTCATCAGATTAGCCTATTTTCCAAAGATATTACAAAATCTTGACTGTTACCAAGTTTGTTGGGAAAACGTATGGGCCATTTGATTCAGGCAACAGGCTAACTCATGTAGAAGCTTCTAGTACAATAAAATTGGATAATGCTGGAAATGTTAAAGAGTGTTAAATAAACATTTGTCAAATCTAGAAAATTTTAAAAGATTCATTTTAAAGGGATGTAAACATTAGGTAAATATAGAAACATTTAAAAAAGTCAATTAAAAGTAACATCGTATGGACAAATACTATGAAGAAAAGTTAAGAGATAGGAATGCCCTCTATATCCCCGGCACTCTGGTATGTGATTTATATTCACTGAAAAATTAATTATCAAAATAATCTGTCAGCAATTAAGGAAATGGAGACTCTGCAACCTTACCTAATTTTCCTAGGCACACATATTTATTAAAATAGCTGAGCTGGAAATTCAGCCCATGTCTGTTGGACTCCAAAGTTTATGTTCTTTCCTCTACAGAAGGTAAAATTATAAAAAAATGAGAATTTCTTTAAGGCAACTTTCTTAAATAACTATTTTCCCTCCCCTACATCTCATTTAGTGTATTAGTCAACTTTCATCCATTATTGTTTTATGACATTGTGGCTAAAATTACCCCTTTCTAATGTGAAATAACCCTCCTTTGCCCTGTCCCATACTTAATGCATTTTGTAATCTTTCTTTCCCCTTCTCTACTCCCACACAAATATTTTATAAGACCTTAAGGACTGAAAATCTAACAATGCCTGACAAAAACGTAATAGAAATGCACAAGCATCAAAACAAAACTATGGTGTTTTAATAGCTACAATCTTTGACATAGTAATTTCCCAAATTAAGGGTCATCATTATCTCTATGAAACACACAAAATTCTGTAATATTGAGTCATAGTAAGTAGCAATTTGAAAATAGCATATTCAGTGATTTTTCCAGTATAGTCACATGATGCAAAAAAATCATACCCACAACACTAAATTACTCCTATCTCCAGTTCATTTAGATTTATACGTTATCTAAAATACTTTAATAGGCCTCTAGAGTATACAGATGTCTTGATTTGATATGAATTTGCCTGGCTTATATTGTTTCACAATTTTATATAAAATCATAGAAAATTAGGATAAGTAGTTCTAAAAGGGGCTGCCTTCAAATTTCCTCTTTTGATATCTGTTTTACAAATTTTTGTTATCTGACTCTATAGCTCCATTTCGTCAATATAGAAAGACCAATTAGGCCTAACTGATCCCTGACTTCTTCCCTACTACAACGAACTTTATTTTTGTAATTTAATTTTATTCTTGTAAATTTTTAATTGCAGTTATTTCTTCAACCTATTATATACTGTCTGTTCTGGTTTTTTTTTTTTTTTAATTTTTTAAAACAAGGGAAATGAGACATGTATGAAAGTGGTTTTCTGGATGTTCTTTGAAGTCTATATAATTTTTATTTTGGACTTTCTGAGTTACAGAATATTGGGAATAAATGTTTTTAATGAGGATATGGAGTTAAATTTGACATATCTATGCCAAATGCTAAAGACTGGAGTTGAAGCAGATTCTACAGTCGATCAGAAGGAATGAGCACAAATAAGTCACGTTGTCCATCCTTCTAGCAAGCCTCCTAGAGTATTAATTACTAATGCTAAACACGGCAGAAGTGACGCAAAGATTATTGGCTATTTTTAATAAAAAGTGTTTTCTGCTCAGCTCATCTTTAAAAAATCGTTAGCTTAAACTGAGCACTGGTGAGTGTCTCCAGCATCCCTTTTAGAAGTAGCCCATTTGATCGTCTCTCCTAGCAAGGATCGTGGCTTCGTGGCTCGGGTGGTTGGAATCCGGCCTTCCTCATTGCTTTTCTGTTGCACTAGGGAAGCAAAGACCCAGAGCTGAAATCCTCCAGGTGCCTTTGGCAGGTGTTTGGATATCTGATCATTGCTAGCCTAGTTCACAAAAAAAAAAAAAAAAATGCAGTGAGGCCCTGTTAATACTAATTCTGTGTATGTTAAAATGTAACCCCTTCTCCTACATTCATATTTTGATATGCCAAAAATGAATTTCTAATTCTTAAACTCAGGGCATCTTCTGGAATTGGAGGCTCATTTCAGACATTGAGTAATCACTGGTGTTGCTATGGTAACATATAATGTTGGTGCAGTTTCCTTTATGTAATGGATTTTTGCCTGGAAAGTTGTGGGTAAATCAAAATTTCCTAAATTAAAGAAAATAATCAGCCAGGGGAAGTAGCAACATACTTTGTGGTGACTATTTCTGTAAAACTCACAAATGCTTTCTGTATTAAGACATTTTTATAATCTGAAAATAGAGTTTTATAATCTACGTGTAAATTAATTTATAATCTGATTTCAGATTTTCCCACATCTTGCTTTCTCACAACAAGAAAACACTCAAATGTAATAAGATAGCTTAACAAGGAGCAATTTTAGTAGCAATGATAAAGAAATAACCAGACCATCCATATCCTGTTATGGAAGATTTTAAACTTTAAAATAATGTGGACATCACCTTAATTGGTGCCAAGAGAACTTGCCTATTTGGTATTCTCTGTGAATAAGGCTTCCTAGATACTCAAGTTTTCTGAGTAGTTCAAAATTTACCTCTTTAATCAACAAAACTTTAAAAAATTTGTAATGAGTTTGAACTAAAATCTAAAATCCTTCCCTCTCGACCTTCTGAATTGATCACACTGTTATTAAACTTTGGTAAGGAGGGTCGTGGTTGTCATTTTGAGTAACTGGCTGTCACATGCTCCTCAGTGGTGTTTTCAGGGCCCCTTAGAGGAGGTGGGTCTACTTGCCCCACTCGCCGAGGGTAGCTTCTGGGTGGCACTTCCTTTGGGCTTTGGTGCATTTTGTTGACTCTATTAGACTCCTAATAACTGTCAATTATTAATTCTCTCCGCTGTCAGTGGATCTGATTAACAGAACCTCTGACTTCCTCCTTGCTGAAGTTCCTTTCAAATCCTTTCCTTTCCCATCAAAAGCTTGGCTACCAAGTGACCCAGCTTTATCAAATTTTGTATAAAAGCCATAAAAGAGAGCCTGAGGCCTTTTCTCTAAGTATATATTTTGGCATCTCGGAGGTCATTTCTTCCTTTCTTTTTTTTTTTCCTCCCTGATAATTCTCATGTATGTTCTGGATAAGTGACATTTCCAGGTATTGGAGTTATGACAAGTGAGATTGTAGTTTAAAAATTGTTAAAAAACATGAATCCCTTTACTTACAAATAAGCTAACGTTGTGGGGTAAAATGGACCATAAAGGATATTCTGGAAGTATGTTCAACTTCCAGGAGTGTTTTGCCCTAGGGCTTTGGTAGTGACCCCCTCTTACCTGCAAAGCTTTTTCCTGGACAGCCTGTGGCTCACTCCCACCCTCCCTTCAAGTCCTTGTTCCAACGTCACCTCGGCAAAGCGACCGTGACTACACTGTTTAATGTCACACCCCACACACGCATATTCTCAACTCTCCTTCCCTTCTGCCCTTTTCACATAAACTTATTATTTTCTAACATACTGTTTAACTCGCCTATTATATTTATTATTTATTGTTTATTTTCTGTTCCATCACTGCCACCAGCATCCATTAAGGGAACAACCTTTGTCCATTTAATTCACTGTTGCATCCCCGGCATCTAGAACAGGGCCCATCCACAGCAGGCATTCGGGAGGAAACAGGCTTACATCAAAAAGACAACAGAAAGCAAAGGACAGTGAGGAGAACACAGTCTCTTTGACATCAACCAAGGCCCATGACTTAAAACAGAAAGTAATCGTCAATGTTGTTTTGTTTGTTTTTACATAATTTGGATCACAGAAGCACAGTGGAGGCTCACCTAGAAAAGCCTTCTGTTGATACTTTTCATTCTGTATTATCTGCAGAATAAGGGCTAATGTGAGTAAAAATACGAAAACGCGATGAATAAGAATAAACGTTACTATTTGAGGGCATAGTAAAAGAGGATAGCCAAATTCCCTTATTAGTGAAAAAAGGAGAAAGAAAAGTAAAAGTATTTTTAAGTGAATAAATAAAAAGTGAAGAGGCTAAAGCAATGGCCATATAAAGGATTAAATGGCAATGGAAACCAAGAAGCAATAAAGAATGTTCTATAAACATGTAATCCATTAGATAATTTGGACACAGATACACTGTTAATCTCTTTGGCAACTCTCAATTTGTAATACTTTTTGGAAATGAGAAAGCTGTTAATTTTTGAAATAGGAAATATTATTTTCAGCTAAATTTTATATTTACCCTGAATGCTTCTATCCAATTAATCATATCAAAATTCTACATTATTTATGCAAGTACTAAGAGAATTATTCTTGGTTAACATTCTTCTAAGGAGTGGATCCTACATATTATAAGAATATTTTTAACTATTAATTTATAACATCACTGCCATCTGTTGGAACTGATCAGAATCAGAGTATAAGTTATCCTAAGAATAAAAAGGGTTCCATGCTTCTTATTTCCCTACGGCAATGCTAACTAAATTTAGCCATTCGTAAACTGTGAAAATATTAGAAAATTAGTATAGATATTGGCTAGATGTTTTTCAAAAGATGCAATTATTTAAGAAAATAAAATGCAATGAATAAAATAAAAATGTAAAAAGTAATAACTGATTATTTTAATATGTATAGATAAGTGAAAACTGTGGTTTTGCTACAGTAGAAATACATGATCCAGTCTCCATTGTTTACACACAGATCACACCCTGATTCTTCATACTTAATGACTTCATAATTCTTAGAGACCCTTTCATCTCCATTTTTTTGTTTCTTATTTTTTTACTTCTTGTATCCTCTTCTTGACTTCTCACAACAGCAGAGACCCAAAAAGTTCTAAATGGTAGCGCATATAGTGGTTACTTAAAAAGAAAAAAAAATAAAAGACTGGTTGCCGGGCCACTGCCAGCCTCCACAGAAACCCAGAGAGCTCTTCTCTAGGGACTGCCATGCTATCATGTGACGGATGGTCAGGACCACACAAGGGAAATGATGAAATGAGTAATGAGCACACCCCAAAGGGACTCCAGAAAGAGATGGAATACCCCAAAAGTATACGAATGTGCATTTGAATGCTTTGGGAACTTTTGAATGTCCCCATTATATATGAATGACCTGTCATTTTGTATTATCAGTATTAAAAATTATTTTTACTAACAGAAATAAAGCACTGACTAATTTTAATACCTGATAAAATTATTCAACGATTATCATGCCCAAGAAAGCTATGCAATTTGTAAAGAAAAATCTAAAAAGTATGCCACATACAGAATTTCATGAAAAATCAGTACTTCATCTAGTGCTTTAAGAAAAACCAGTACTACATTCAGTCACTGACCAAAGTCCTTATCAGTCACTTCAGTGTCACCAGGGAGGGGCGGATGGGATGGTAAGTGATTTCTTGGAATGTTGAATCTCACTAGCATATATAGAAAGCACTTGTCAAGCCTTATTTTTAATTCTCATCTCATTAAACAAAGTTGGCGGAAGGTAATGTATTAATATTTGTATACTTATTGTTACCATTACTTTGTTTTTTATTCTATAGATTTTAGGCTAGTGCTTATTCCTTAGAATTGGCTATATTTTATTGTCGAATGGGGCTGTAGTGTAGTGAATGATGACGGTCATTTTGAAGGGGGTAAAAAATCCCTCTCTTAAAAGTTGACAAATACCATAAATTTCACTTCTCCCTCTCCATCCCTCTGCAGGAAGAGAGGAGATGGCCAGACACGTGTACCGCCACCCTTTGAAAAACAGATTTTTAACGCCCTGCTCCCAGATCATATTCGCTGGCCAGTACTCACAGATTCACTCAGAATATGTAACCTTGTCACTTAGAATACTTTTCATCAAAGAAACATTGGCCATAGAAATAATCCAGAGTGATTTACAAAATTATAATGTAGTTTCATGAAAAACACAAGCTCATGTTATAGGTATGATGTATAGGTTGCACTTAATAATGCTAAAGTTGTGCAGTTATTGTCTTTGTCGCATAGGGTTTTTCATAAGGAAAATGTTTTCAGCGAGTTCCATTTTCCCCTCTGACAATGAAAGGAACTGCGTCTTCACACTGACCCCTAGTGGTAGTTTGGGAGGAAATTGGGGGAGGGGCAAGAAGGTAATAGACTGATAGGTCTGTGTTTTAATGAAACATATGGTAATTTAATTTGAAACACTCTCCAGTGCACCTAAAATAATATTTTTAAACATTCTTAAAAGATCATGATCTGGAAAGCATTTCTTTGTGATGCTTTCTAAAGAGATAACATTCTGCTGCTAAATGTGTGTTTAATAGATGCTTGTATTTGTCTTTGGCCCTTTTTAAGGTGAGGTCACTTAAAAATGTTTTGACACATTCAGTGTACGGGTAGCTGGAACTCTGCTGTGCTATATAACCACATAGGATAAATGTAGAACACCTGAACAAGATAAAGTACATGATAAATGTAGAACACCTGAACAAGATAAAGTACATGATAAATGTAGAACACCTGAACAAGATAAAAATACATGCTAAATGTAGAACACCTGAACAAGATAAAGTAAATCTCATTGCTATCCTGGTTCCCGTAGAGTTGATTTTTTATTCTTGACTTCGTATAATAGATTATTTTGTTTTAAATTCTTATTTATGCCACTTTTTTGTATAATTCTAGATCCTTCAAATTAGAATGCTCACAATATGAGTATCTTGCCAGATAACTTGAACTAGTTTCATAACTTTTTAGGAGGTCTGGTTTTGTATTAAGGATGATTTCCCAAAGAACTTATTTAAAGTGTTATTGAATACTTTAAAAGGCCTCTGAAATTAATAGATAAAATAGATGGGAAGAGTCTTCGTGGTAAACTTGAGAATTATTCCTGCGTTATTTGCATCCAAGTTTACTGCGCGGTGCTTTTCATTTCTACTCCCGAGAGCCCAGATTCCTCTCTGCCCGATGGAATCTCGTTCAAACATCGGTTATAGTGAACTGGAAAAATCATACTTGATTTGAAAACCACATAGATGAAAAGCTGAATTTTGCAATAAAACAAGTTGTTTCCACATCCCCATTTTGTGTCGGTTGATGCCTGCCCGACCTTGACAACAGTTCGAATTTGATTAGCCGGCAGTTTTTGAGGCTAGGTGAATCCCACAGAAGGTACAATTAGAAGATTATCCGTGCTGCTTTTATTGCCTACAGAGCAGAGCCTGCCGGAGCTAAAGCTCTCTGTCTCCACCCTGGCAGCTTCTCTCTCACTTTGTCTCCCGCTCAGTGCCTCCAGGGCTCTGAACGTCTCCACATTTCCCACCAGAATGTTCCCTTTGCCTTCACGATCTGAATTCCTCCAGAGCGGATGGCCAGCGCTCCTAGTTCTCAGTGGGCACCTTGGAGACGTCTTTCATCCCTCCCTCCACCCTTCTCCCCGTTCCTCTCCCCCATCTCCTTTCCTCCACTCTCCTTCCTCTGCCCCTTCTCGTGTCTCGTCCCCTGGGAATGATATTGCAAAGCAAATGGATTCTGTTTGATTCTGAAATTTGGTACTTTTTAAGCTTAAAAAATCAATAAATGTAAAAAATAATGGGCTAAAAATCAGAAGACCATGGTTTTACTCCTGTGTCTGTCGATTAACTTGCTTTGTGAGCAAGTCTCAGTCTCTCTGAATGTTCTCCTTTTTGACCATAAAACAAGCAGAAACGAATCTAGATAATCTGCTATACTGTGTGCATCTAAGTGATCACCCTCTGTCCAGGACCACAGGGAGTCTGGAACCCAATTTCCACTAGGGGCCGGATGGGATTTCCCCCTTACAGCTTTTGTCATTTTATCCCCAAAACTGAGAACATTATCATCTTGAACTTCGGTTTCTTTTGCAATTATCCTACCCTGATTTGGGTGTTCTTTATGGGCTGGGCACCGTGCTGCGCTGCAGGGACACGGTAGGGAAGGAGACAAAGGTTCCGTGAAGCTGTTTGCACCAAGCTTCCATTTCAATCAGGGAGACAGGCAGTACAGGAGGAATTTGAGAAAATTTTAGCAATTGCAGAAGTGATAAAGCATAAATTAAAAAGACAGCACAATGTCAGAGAGAGGGCCATGACCCCGGGGCTGTGAAAGGGGCTAGGGAATGATATAGGACTTGTCAAGGAAGGGCTCTCTGAAGAAGTCACATCTGAGCTGATGAGAATAAGCCAGTCCTGGCAAGTGTCAGTGATTTTTTATTTGCTGTCACCCTCGTGCATTCAGCATCCTTATTATTTAGTTAAGAATATCAACAACGTAGTATCTCTAATTACTTTGGGATTGTGTCCCTTGTCATTGACAGATATATAAATAGACCGATTTCCAGGCTAAACAAACATTTGGTAACTGCAAAAGACATTTATTATGAATATCCTAACTCCTTGACCATTGTTCCTATTTTATTAGGAGACAAGTCAGCCATGCAAAATGAAGAGAGTTGTTCTTTCGCGGTGGCAGGTTAATTATTGGCAGGGCATCCTAGCTTTTGCAACAGAAGGTAGCGTGTACGGAAGCGGAGCATTGCGATTGAACAGATAGGTCAATAAAGACTCCGTGTCATTTGTAGGAAAATTACATTTGATTTCCCCAGACTTTGATTGACTGTCTCAAAATCGGTAACGAAAACACGTGTGCTGTTTGTGAAAGTGCTGGGTTGCACGCACTATCCTCTCTGCAATTGTGCAGTTCTTTTTGAGAAACCATGTTACGGTAGTTCTAACGTCAAAATACATTCTGAAAGTCTCCAAATGATACCTGCTGAGGCACATCAATATGATGATACCAATTTGGTTTCACATATTTCTTAATCTATTTATTTATTTGCATTTTTCTTATTTTCCTGTAGGATGCAAAACATAATTTTTTCTGTGGCTGGGTTTTACTTTAATAATTGCATGTTACTTTAAAACCCTGCATTTTAAGCATTCACCTGCAATTAATTGTGATTCTCTTCCTTAACAGTGAAAAGCTTCTTTCAATATATTTCTTTAAAAGGAGAAAATTCTCTTGGCTAGTTTTGTCAATGCTGGAGTTCAGCCAGATTTGGGGGCGTACATCCCAGCGGTCTGCAGCTGTGGGGCTACAGCGGGGCGATCGTTGCTTTGGACTCAGAAATTGACCAATTTAGCGAACACACTCCCCTTCTTGGATCATTACCTTTGCTGAAAAACTGGCTGGAACAAGAGTCAGGAATTCTGTTTACGGCATTCCAAATCTCGCTGTGATAACCAGGAGACGTGTTTATCGTAACGGCCACATTCCACTGGTAGAGACTTACCCTCAGCCTGTAAGGCTTAAAAATGCCAACCCCGAGTCACCACCTCCTGTGCGCTTCCCCTGACCACTTGCAGCGTCTCTGCCGCCAATGTGTCTTCCTTGGTGTGACAAAACTCACAGAGACATATGAAAAGTCATGCTGGTGGGAATGGTTGTAATCACTGTTAACAAACAAGGTTCTTATTGCCAATATTACCATCTGTTCCATCGGGTTCCACATATTACCCTGTATGTGGGCTCTGTTAAACAGATTTCTCTACTGCCCAAGGTCACCCTTGATTCATGTAACCAGACTCTGCAGATGGGTTGAATGTGAGCCTCAAACAGCAGCAAGGATCCAATTCTGAAAGGTACCAAATGGTGTCATCTGGTACACGCTCAGATAATCACAGTCAACAATGTCTGCAACGACAAAATGTAGACGTCCCTTGATGTAGGAAATGGATATATTCTAAGAAATTATCTCAAGTGCAAAATCGTATTTATTGAACTCTGTCTGGAAATTACCACACAGTATAATTGGAGAAGCATCGGGGGTAGGGGAGGAAATGAACTGATTTCAAGAGCAGCTGTAAGTGATAAGATTGGAAATCCCATGTCGTTGGGTCCTAACTCTTCTTGCAAACTTAAAGCAGAGCTAAGCACTTTCTCCCTCCCTCCTTCTCAACACCTGCAGAGGTTTTCTCCATCACTCATCTTGAGTTGATTCAAGTCAATTAAAATATATTGACCATCTCAGCCCTGGAGATAGAAGTAAGACTCAAATAATACCTCTACAAAGGGTGTGTCGGGTGTAGACACAGCCCAGAGGAGGCAGTAATTAACAGGAGGGACAGTGATGGTCACGGATACCTTTGCAGAGGACGGGACAGGTGAGCCGGGAGTGAGGAGTGACCAGAGTTCTCCAGGCAGAAGGGCAGGAGGCAAAGGAAAGGGTGTCGGGGGCAAAGGGAACACCAGTGCAAAAACACAGACAGGAATAGCACGGTATTTTCAATGACCCATAAATAAACACTATTTGTGTATTCAAATTCTTCCCCAGCGATATATATTCTTGGTACGCTTTCTGTAAGCGATTTTTCATTGCCAGGCTTGGGAACCTGAATGAAAAACTGCGCTGGATTCGTTCCATAACAACTGCTGCAAAAATAATAGTTTAAAATCGTCGCTTTTCTCCGATTGTGAATATTTGTGCCAAAACATCATTTTTTTTAAACAAAAAGAAATACATATAGTTATCACATGAATGCTCTGAGCTTATATAAAAAAAGAGATCTGGTTTTGGGATCAAGAAACGCTTTGGTGAGGAAAAGACACTTGTGCCGAACTATGAAAGATGACTGGGGGTTATGCAGGAAAGGAGTATGTCAGGAAGTGGGAGCAGCAGAGGGGAGTGCCCTGGGGTGGGAAAGAGCATGGCATGTTGAATGTCACCAGAGACCCAGGGCACACACAGAGAAAAAGGAAGAGGCAGATGGGGTACGTGGGGCCGCTCACGCAGGGCCTCGGGGGCCACGGCAGAAATGTGGGGCTTTATCCTGAGCAGTGGGAACCCATGGAAGTTTGAAGTAGGGGAGCAATATGATTATATTTTTAATTTTAGAAGATGACTTTAGCTGTAAGATGGAGAAAGGATGACGGCGAGAGGAGAAATCTGTTATATATGCTTTATGTATTATTCATATCAATCCACAAGAGAGGATGTTGGTTTGGATTCAAGAGGAGGATGGAGAGAAGGGAGAGATTTGAAAATATGGAAGAGAAAAATAGTCAGGACTTGGTAATAGACTGAATACACATGACATGTCAAACTTCACCTCTGTTTACATACATCAAACGATAGAAACTGAAGTTTTTATACATTCCCATATTTGTTTTCTAGTTTTTTTTTTTCAATTTACATTTTAAACTCCTACTTGATTGAACTCCAACTGGATGCAGACTAATGGTAGTAAATATCAGAAAATATTTTCAAATTGTTGTGATATCGTATGGCCCTATAATTCTGGATTTTGTAACAAAGCAGTTTGACTTCCATCTCATTCATTTGGATAATGCTGTACTATTTAGGAAACTGAAATGTGTTTTTAAAATATGACAGGCTTCAGCTTGTGTGCATGTTAGACACGGCGAAAAATAAAACAGAATGTCTTGGACTTGAAAGAAACAGAATTAATGCAATTCATTTTTTAAAAAGCACAAATCCTGCACTGTATTTCTATAAATGAAATTAGTATTTTTAGGTAAAAATCATAGTTTGATTTTTCCACCATGATAAGTTAATCTCAGGTATTCTTTTTAGACTTACACAGAGATGCACATAGCAAATTCCAGGCAGATACATACATATAATGCAAGTTGTTCCTCCCAGCTGTGCATACGTGATTTGTCTTCCTGCTCTGGTGTTTATGTTCAATTTGGTAAAAGCTGTATTCCACTGTGTACTGAATCTTTGGATTTTTAAACAGCTAGATTTTTATGTATTTCCCTTTACTCTCTCCATAAAGAGCAAAGAAAAGAGCAGAAGGTAGAGTTATAAATGAACCAAGTCAAAATATGCCTTTGTACAGGAGAAAGAAAGAAGTAAAATCAAACAGGAAGGCTGAGCGCTCAGGTGCTCCTGGTATAAATGCCTGCTTCTCAATGACCCAATTTTTCTTGGCTTCGTAGTTTTTAAGAGAAACTAAAACGATGATGTGTGATCCTATGTATTCTTTAATTTTCCAAAAACTCCTTGATGCGCACGAAAGACAAAACCTTTGAGAATTGATTGGTATGCATTTGTTTAAAACACTCCATCTTCTAGCACATTGAAGTATCTCCGTCGTGTGCTCTTTCTTAACTCAACAAAATGTTTTAAAAGTGAACATCATCAAAGGAAAAGCCACTCAGTGACAAAGGAATCATGCTTTTTGGCCAAGGCATGTTTATAATGATTAAAGAATACACAGTATTTGGTTGAAAGACTGCATTCAATACCTGAAAAATAAGTCAAAGGAAAAAAACGATTTTTGAAAAGGTTAAGTATATATAATGAATTAGAAAATCTACATAATTTAAAATTTTTGCTGGCAGTTTTTAAAAAAATATTCAGTGTTTCAACTGTAAAAATATGTAAGTAAAAATATAAGCTGTTTCCAATATTTCTGTTATTCATAAAGCCAAATGACTACCATGTCACTTAATGACAGGAGAGAGAATTGAAAGTGAAATTATCTTACGAGTGTTTATTTTATCCCCCAGGAAAGGAAATTAAATGCTGGCCCTTGGGCTATCATGGTGAGGTGCAGGGCCTTCCAACATTTTTGTATAAGTAAATTTCAGTTGTATGTCATCCAACTCTATTTTAATTTTAATGTTAAGGGATATCTTTCCAGAGAAAGAATGAGAGATACCACAAGAAGGGCTCAATGTACACCAAGGACTGGAGAATGAGTAGAAGGGGACTAGTCACTGCCTTCGCCTTTGTCTCAGTGTGGTCTGTTGGATGGACTGGTTCATATGACCCAGGGGAGAGGTGGCCCTTCAAGGTCAACACTGACTGAGCCTTCATTCTCCAGAGCCACCGCCTCTACTCCCGTCGTTCCTGTCCCAGCCCTGTGGCCTCAGTTCCCTTCAGAGCCACTTTGTGCCACAATCACAGACCCTCCTTGTCCCTGGGCCTACGAGTCTACTTTTTGGGGTTTTATTTGTTATCTCCTCTCCGATGGACAATTGTCTGTCTATTCTTGAGTTGCCAGTCCTCCTTCACGCTTAAGTGATAGAACCAAATGGAATTTAATTCATCAGAACACAGAGTGATGGACTACAGCATACAGCCTCACTTTTTTTTTTTCAATTTTGGTTATTATATGATCCTAAATGAAAAAAAGATGTCAAATATAAACTTAAAAGAGATTTTCGTATTATTGGAGAAAGTCTCAAGTATTTTTTTTTTTATTGTCTTGACAAGCTCTTACCATGATGATTTAAATGGATTTTTAACACATAATTTTGGATCTTCCTTTAAAATCAGGGTGCTCTGTATATCTTATTGCTTAGAATATCTCCTATACGAAGCAATTCCAAACATTGACAAACATAATTAAATCGTCTCCCATTCATTAAAACACTCTAGTTTTTATTTTTACTATTACGAGTTTTTAAAGTGATTAAAAAACAAGGACTATAGAAAGTACCATGTTCTTAAAAGAAGACTCAGAGGTTTCTAATTATGAAAACAATACTAATATGTTAATAATAACCGTAATCTTTTTATACCAGAAACAGGAAATGTAACTGAATATGCCTGTTTTACTGAAATTATTTATATTAATATCATGACTTTCATCTTTGATGTTTAATTTGTAAAAAGTAACATTCACATGCAAAATGATTTGCTGATTTCATATGTGTTAACCTCTGCCTACAATTAACAACTTAATTTGAAGAAGGGCAAGACGAGCTAAAGAATTTTAACTTAAATCAAGAGTTTCCATGCTTCCTCATTCTTCTCATTTAAGGCCTTATTTTCCTAACGATTAGGAATATTTTAATAGACTGTCTTTGAATAGAATTTCCAGGTCTCCTAAGTATCACTGAGTTAAAAAAAATAACAGTTGTACTGTAGTAGGATTTTTAAGAAACAGTAGTCATATTTTTTATAACCAAAAGCTGCAGAAGTAGGAAAAAGATAATTTATTAATAAATTCATTCACTCCTGAAATTTTCCCAGACTGCACTTAAATCACCAGCACTCAATCCTGGGTTGGTCGCATGGCAAATTAATTTATTCCTAAAATTGTATTTCTGTACTCATTTGTTTTATAAGCTTTGTTGCATGCTCCAAAGATAATTTCCTGAGCTCAGATGAATCACATTCATTTCTCCTGCATTTATTCAGAGCTGCCGCTGAAGCCGACGGTATTGATCCATTAATAAACGTCCTGTCTAGTAAACGAGACGGAGCCATTGCCAACGCTGCCACGGTGTTAACAAACATGGCCGCGCAGGAGCCCCTGCGCGTGAGCATGCAGGGCCACGGCATCATGCACGCCATCGTCAGCCCTCTGCACTCCGCAAACACGGTCGTGCAGAGCAAGGCTGCTCTCGCTGTTGCTGCCACTGCGTGCGATGTTGAAGCCCGGACAGAGGTGGGAGTTTTATTTAATCACGGCATTCGTTCTCTCATTTTTCTGGTCTGTACCTGCTGGTGGATTAATCTGAAACATTTCCAAGTGTTTGAACGTATCAGTCGTTGAAGTCCTTCAAAACTGGTACAACAGGCCAGGCACGGTGGCTCACGCCTGTAATCCTAGCTCTCTGGGAGGCCGAGGCGGGCGGATTGTTTGAGCTCAGGAGTTCGAGACCAGCCTGAGCAAGAGCGAGACCCTGTCTCTACTAAAATTAGAAAGAAATTAATTGGACAACTAAAAATATA
>CAUYSK010007339.1:0-12627 GCA_963575035.1 Avahi laniger | reverse complement strand
GTGTGCTTTCCATTTGATTTTTCATACTTCCAGATATCTTTCGCTGGGTCCTTCCCATCTGGATCTGCTGTTACTTTTGTTTTTTTCTACCACTAGAGGGAGCCGCTAGTATGTTGTCCAGGGTCCTCTTGATGGGAGGGGTTACTTGGGGGGTCGTTGGTAGCTGACTGGAAGCAGTAATATGGTGGAATCGGATGACCTGAGCCCGTCTGACGAGGAAAGTCACTGGACTGTCAGCTATTGGTCAGTGCCAAATCCCCAGGGACTGGCGCTTGTCGCAGAGGGGGAGTGGCTCTTTATGACTCTCTGCTGCAAGCTTGGAGGCCGTGCAGAAGGCTCTGACTGGGGGAGGGGTGCTCTACCAGGCTGCCCAACGCCCCAGCGCTTTCAGCCTCCGCAGGCGTCTTCCCCTTACATGCGAGGAGGCACTCAGAATTCACTACTCCAAGAAACGGCTCGGCCAAGTGACCTTAAGTCCCAGAAGGGGAGAGCTCACTTCCAGAGTTTCCAGGCTAGGGGAAGGGAGTCATTCCGGGGGCAGTCAAATCACCAGGGTGCTCTGCCGTTGTCGCCTTTGTGTCTCCCTCCCCCAGTCTTACGCCAGTCCCGCAATAGCTCTCACTTCTATTGGCCCACCCTGAGCATTCCCAGTTGCCAGCGGTAGGTTCCAGGTTAGAGTCCTCTACTCAGTAATCACCTCCCCTTTCAGGACCCGCTGGGTGCCAGAGACCAGCTTCCTGCGTCCTAACTGCCTCCGGGGTATATTCCTGGCACGGAGCTCCGGGACGTTCAAGATGCTTCCCGCTCGCGTCTCCTCTCCACTGAGTCCCACGTTTCCAGACCCAATTCTACATCCACTTCGCACAGGCCCCTGCCTCTTGGAGGGCTTGTAGGTCAGTGGGGAAGCTAGACTGTCCCGTGCGGGACTTGTCCCGGTGCACTTACTGGCCAGGCTGGCGCCGCCGTCGCACGCTCCACTCTCTATTGTCGTCTGTCTGCACTTTCCAGGTTTTGTATTCCTATCTCCTGTTATTCTTTTTCCTGATTTGTGTGTCCCCTGTTGAATCTGCACCGATTCCCCTCGCTGTTTTTGTGGGAGAGTGATCTGATCGTGTGTAGCAGACCGGGATCTACATCTCCGTCTCTGGAAGCAGGGATCCGGGAGGCTACCCTAACTCCGCCATTTTTTATTCCTCCAATTTTTTTTACTATTCTTCTTTACATTTTATGGAAGTGAATATATTTTTGTAATTTATTTCCCATTTCTACTTTCTACTTTTTTTGTGAATTACCTATGAATATTTGCATTTTTTCCTTTGGGGTATTTTTCATGTTTGTTTTCATTTCTAAGATCTCATTAACACAGTAAGATTATACAATCTCTGTCTATGGCTATCTTGCAATAATTTCCCCAGTTTTACATTTGCCTTATAGTAGTTTAATGATTTTTTTCAGTTTAGAAGCTTCTCAAATTTATATAATCAAACTTATGAACTTTTTCTTTGTTTTTTTAATCATTGCCTATAAAGCCTTCCACACTTGCAGAATTAGCTATGGATATATCTATTTCCTTATTCCAGCCCATTTTATTGATATTTTAAAATTTAAATCTTTAATCCATTTGGAAGAAAAAATTCATCACCAAGAAAATAAAATTATAGTTAGGGTATTTTGGCTATATTAGTTGTGATTTTCCTGTCTTGGTTCTTCAAGTTTCATTAAAATTGGCACCCCGATGTACACTGATCTACCCTAATGTGACCCTGAAACTGCTTCGAGGATCTCAAGAGTGCTCTAGCTTAAAGAATGAAATTCAGAACTCCTAAGAAAAAAATAATATCATAAATGAATTCAGAAAGGAAAAATTAAGTCATGTGCAAAGAAATAAGAATCAAAATAACATTCTTCAATAAATACAGAATATGTTAGAAGACATATGGAACAAAGCTTCCTAAATCCTGAGATAAAACGGTTTCAATCTAGATTCTTTACTCAGAGAAACTAGCATTCAAGTATGAGCACAGACAGAATGAAGACTTTTATTTTTTACATACAAGGAGGAACTCAGTAAAACTCAGAGGTATTTTTTTGAAAGGTTAACTTGAAATGCTTCAGGAAAATTAGAGCATTAAGTGAAATTCATTTGATCCAAGAGTCAATGTTTTCAACCCAAGAAAGCAGTGGTGGAATGGTCCAGTATAACAGCTGTGCAGCAGAGTGAGGACAGCCACGCAGAGGGGAGAGAGATTGGGAGGGAAGATCTGTTAGAAAAAAAGTTATGTAAAAGGATTTATAATAGGATAATGAGTCAGAAAATGAGTGGTGTGTGATAAAGGCAAATATTGCGACAAATTAAATGAAGGACATTAGAAAATTTAAGGACAAGAAATTGTTTCAAACAAGAAACAAACTCAAATGAAGGATAATTTCAAGCAATTGATGAGAATAGAAAAAGAAAAATTCATTTGACACTAATGCTGGGAATAGTCTCCTTTGGTCCAACAGTTGAGATGATATAGCAATAAATATGAAAATATAATTCTAGCATATCACTTGACACAACTTAGGCATATTATTTACATAGTTATAATAATATAAATCCTATAATTGATCTCATAACTTTTAGAGCCTACTTATAAGAAAGACATGTATCAAGGCTTTATTGTAGTTGTCAGGCAGAAGGAAATTGTTTACAATGTTGATAATGTGCAACTAAAAATGCAGTTGACAAAAAAATGAGGAATAAAGAGAGAAATGGTGAAGAAAATGGTGAAAGTGCTAAATCCTCATTTTTAAAAATTTTTTAAATTATTTTTTTATTTCTGCATATTATGGGGGTACAAATGTTTAGGTTACGTGGCCCTTACCCCCACACCCCGCCAGTCAGAGCTTCAAGCATGTCCGTCCCCCAGATGGTGCACATCACACCCATTATGTATGTATATACTCATCCTCATTTATAAGCAGGAATCAAAAGATACTTTGAAAAATTAATGGAATAAAAATCAGAGCTATAAACATATATATTAAAAGTTATAAAGGTAACCAATCAAATAACTGACAATAAAATAAATTTTAAACAGTAGTATGAGTGCCTAGATGGGGAAATGGGGTGCAGTAGGTGAGTAAAATCCTCATCTTCTTCTGTGTTGGAGAATTAATAGGTATAGTCTAAATTAGATAAAACAGGAAGTAAAAGCTCAAATATGTATGTAGCTATAGAAGTAACCACCATAAGAATTAAAAACAGAAACAAAATACATGCTATGAGGAAAGGGAGTAACTGTTGCCTTTCATAAACTTTTCTGTGATATTTAGCTTCTCAAGTATCTGCAGTACTTCAATAAAACTCAGTTAAGAACAAGAAAAGAAAAAACTGCCTAAGAAAATTGTAGGCAGGAGATGGTGGTTCGTACATGTGATCTCTGCACTTTGCTTGAGGCTAAGAATCAAGATCACCAGCCTGGGCAACACAGTAAGAGCCAGTCTCTACAAAAATAAAATTACCCAAGCATAATGATGTGCAGCTGTAGTCTCAGCTACTCGGGAGGCTGAGGTGGGAAGATTGCTTGAGTCTAGAAGTTTGAGGCTGCTGTGAGCTATGATCATGCCATAGCACTCCAGTCTGGGTGACAAAGCAAGATCCTGTATCAAAAAAAAAAAAAAAAGAGAGAGAGAAAGGAAAATAAAATTAATGTAATCACAGAGAGTATGTCATTTCAACATGTAAAAACCGTTCTGAATGAAAGATACAAACTGGCCATGCAAATAAAGTAAAGGATGAATGGACTTTAATTGAGGAGTTTGGCAGAGGAATGCCGATGCTCTCTTATCCACAGCAGATAGTTTCCCTGCATTTTAGCTGACAACATAGTTGCCCAGAATTAAGACCTATTTCCCAGCTTCCCTTGCATCTAGCAGTGGTCATATAACTAAGTTCTGAAAATGGAATGTGAGCGGGAGTGATGTGTGCAATATTTGGATTGAGCCTTTGTAGGGAAGGCTTGTGCTCTCCACTTCCCATAATTTCCCTTCCAGTTTCCTGGAACATGGGCTTCTAATGAATTTATGTATAAGAAAAGCAAGATTAGAAAGATAAAGTGTCTTGCTCTAGGTAATCAGCAATGAATAGCAGGACTGAGAGGTAAACACAGTTTTCTGACACAAATTCTCCTCTAAGTATATAATTTAGAATATTCGATTGCAATCTTTACTCTCACAATAACTCTACATTCTAAAACATTAATTTGCTGAATATAAATTGGCTTTTGGATGAATTAGGCCATTTACTAAAAATATTCTTTATTACTGAATAGTAGTTAAAGACTGAGACATTCAGATAATTTGAAATTATTTATTTTATAATAAGATCTTTAAAACACTTTTAAAAAACAAATTATGTTTTTAGATTTTCTCAGGTCAAAAATTTCTGTTGTGATTTTGATTATAATTATGTTAAAATCACACACACACATACACCCAAGACAACCTTGAAAGAAAAACAAAGTTGCAAGACTCACACTTCCTCATTGCCAAACATACTACAAAGCTGCGATAATCAAGACTATATGGCTTTTGCAAAAAGATAAACATATAAGTCAATGGAATAGAACTGAAAGCTCAGAGATAAACCCATATGCAATGAATTAATTTTCAAGTTTGCTAAGACCATTCAATGGGAAAAGAATAATCTTTTCAACAAATAGTGCTAGGACAAATGGATATCTTCATGCAAAAGAATTAGTTGGACTCTTACCTACCATCACATTTAAAAATGAACTTGAGGCTGGGCGTTGTGGCTCACTCCTGTAATCCTAGCACTCTGGGAGGTCGAGACGGGAGGATCGCTCAAGGTCAGGAGTTCGAGACTAGCCTGAGCAAAGCGAAACTCCATCTCTAGTAAAAATAGAAAGAAATTATCTGGACAACTAAAAATATATATAGAAAAAATTAGCCGGACATGGTGGTGCATGCCTGTAGTCCCAGCTACTCGGGAGGCTGAGGCAGAAGGATCTCTTGAGCCCAGGAGCTGGAGGTTGCTGTGAGTTAGGCTGATGCCATGGCACTCTAGCCTGTGCAACAGAGTCAGACTCTGTCTCAAAAAGAACACACAACCAAAACTTAACTGGAAGTGGAATAAAGACGGAAAAGTCTGAGCTACAATTATAAAACTCTTGGAAGAAAACATAAGGGTAAATTTTTAAGATCTAGGATCAGGCAACAGTTTCTTGAAAAACACACCAAAATTACAAGCTACAAAAAAAAAATAGATAAATCGTACAGTAATTCTATCAAGAAAGAAAAAATACAACCTACAGAATAGAAGAAAATATTTTCAAACCATATATCTGATAATAGTCTAATATTCAGAATTTATAAAGAACTCCTACAACTCAACAATGAAAAGACAATACCTCAACTAAAAAATGGGCAAAGGACTTGAGTAGATGTTTATTCAAAGTGGATATACAAATGACCGACAAATACATGAAAAGATGCTCAACGTCATTAATTGTTAGCAAAATGAAGATCAAAATCATGAGATAACTCTTCACAACTACTAGGATGGCTATAATAAAAAAATAGACAAATGAGGGAGAATTTGGACCACTCATAGATTACTGAGTGGGAATGTAAAATGGTGCAGTCACTCTGGAAAACAGTCTAGTAGTTCCTCAAGAAGTTAGATGTAGGGTCACCATATGACCAGCAATTCTACTTCTAGGTATTTGCACAAGAGAATTGATAACATATGTTCACACAAAAACTTATATATGAATGTTCATAGCAGCATTATTCAAAACAGCCAAAAAATGGAGATAAGTGAAAAGTGGATACACAAAATGCAGTATAGCCATTCAATGGGATACTATTCAGCCATAAAAAAGAATGAAGTACTGAGACAAGCTACAACATGGATGAACCTTGAAAACATGCTAAGTGAAGGAAGCCAATCACAGAAGGCCACATGTTGTTTGATCCCATTTATATGAAATGCTCTCAACAGGCAAATTCTTAGAAACAGAGGGTAGAAAAAAGATCACCTGATGGGCCTGATGGGGAAGAGGAGTAAATGAGGAGTGACTGCTAATGGGTATGGAGTTGCACTGTTGGGGAAATGAAAATGTCATGGGATTAGATTGTGGTAACGGCTATACAACTTTGTGAATATACTAAAACCCACTGAATTGTATGCTTTGAAAGTGCATTTTGTTCTATATGAACAATGCTTTTTAAAAAAACACAGTAAGCATGTACATATCAGGAAAGAATTGACATCAATTACTTTGTTGGTCATTGTATTCTTCCAACCATCTTCCAATCATCATGAAGAAATAATTAGACAAGATTCAGGTAAATAAATGAAAGATTCACACTTAGTTTTATCCATTTAATCTTGTTTTATTTTTTTTCAGTGATTTTTTCCTGTTGCCATATACTTTACCCGTCTTTCAAAACTGTAGCATTTTTTTCTTTCTAAACTTAAGTGCAACTTTGGAAGGAAAGGCTCATATTAGCTTCAACTGCTAGTGGTGTAGACATGCTGGCACCATTAACAAAGGGGAGGATTCTGACACTCAGGGAAGATGCTCTTATTTCTCTGGTCCACAAAGAGCCAAAAGAGAGCCATATTATTAGAGCCAGTGAGACCAGATTCACCATATGATTAATCACTCAAGTAGAGGCAAAAATTCAGCCTGGATTGCACCTAGTGTGTGGGTCAGAGAGCTTTCCCAGGCTTGTTAAGAGCTTCAGGCTTGTCATTTTCCCCTTCTACAGTAAACTTTCTTTCAACATGCTGTAAAAAAAAAAATGAAGTTTGGTGATACATCCTTTTGGAAGCAAGGTGGTTGTCAAAATATAAGGCCAGGGAAATGACAAGAGAACTTGATTTTATACTTTAGCTACACACCATTCTTCAAATTCATCAAATGGGATAATGAAGGACAACTCTAAATTTTAGTTTTTATCCTTTTGATCTTTGTCCTGTTACAACTCTTCTTCTGTCTTGTCCCCTCCTTATATATAAATATATATTATATACACACATTATATATACATTCAGAGAGACAGGAGAGAATATTAATGTGGTATTTCAAGGTAAAGTCATGGCTTAAAAATATCTTGCTTTTCCCCCAAGGTCTTTAAAAATATCTGCAATCAACTAAGCAACCAATTACAGTACATCACAAATGCATGTTTTCACAGCTATTTTTAGGGGCAAGATTCAGTCACTACAGATCCTGTTCACTCCAAACAACAGACAGCCATAGAGGGCAGCTAATGAGTAGGTAGCCAAATGACAATGTCTCCTTACTTTTGACTTTACTTTCAAGGCCCTAGTGGCTGCCTGACCGTCTCCACGCTGGCGTCAAACAGTCCCCCTGCAGTATGCAGACAATTTAAATTATTACAAGGCAATGTTGCAAGTATGAACCCTGGCACAAAATAAAGTAATTACATTCAATTAGCAGTCCCCAAAGTGATGGTCCAATACTGAAGGCCTTAGATGTTGCCTTTTGTTGACTTACAGAAGCCAGGTAATGAGTGAAACTTCAAAGTGTAAGAGACTAAATTACTGCTTAATTAGTGGAAACTAGATCAGAAAACATGGCAAAATAGAAAAAAAAAAAACACATACCCACAATTTTCTTTTGTTGTAGGAATTCGGATGATATGCTCCATTTCCCAAATAACAACAACTGAATACCTCAATACAGAAATGTTCTGAGGAAAAACTAGCTGGAATTATGTTATTAGAAGTGTTTCAAGGGAAAAATTTATTTGATTTGATGTCACATCTGTACCTCTAGTGATTTTTCTTCTTCTTTTAACAAAAATCTACCGTTCTTGTTTGAAGTCTGAAAAACAAATTTAAATAGAATTATATTAGATTAAATAAAGTATTCCTTAAATCCCACTACTGGTCCAATCAATATCCTTTTGCAGAGAACACTAATAAGTTTGCTTCTCTGAGGAACAATCTTTCACTCAAACATAGCCAGAAAAATTCTGAAAAATAAAAAAATATAGGGGAAACCAGCCTTGCTGATTACTAAAATGTAGTGTTTTTAGTATATGTACTTTTTACTATATGTAATTTGCTACACAGAAAAGGTGACATTGTTTTTCTGTGGAATAACGATGATCAGTCAATCAATAGGTTGAAGCCAATAGTTAAATTTGTATTTCACTTACTATACCAAAATACATTTTATACAGATCAGAGATTTAAGCAAGAAAAATAAAACTAGCAACTAGAAGAAAATGAGTTTTAAAAAAACCTAAGAATGAACCATTCTAAGAATGACACCAAATCCAGAACATAAATGAAAATACATTATTTTTCTCTATTACAATGTTACACATTATCTATCTTAAAAATTGTAAATTATAATAAAAATAATTAAAATTATAAATTACAAACTAAGAACACATATTCATCATAATCATTAGACATGGAGGGCTAATTTCTTTAATACACGAGAAACAACAACAAATTGTTTAAAAATTGACCAATACTTCAACAGAAAAAAAATGAGCAAAGGATATAAATAATCAGCGGGGAAAAAATATTCTTAAACATGAATCAAATCTCAACCTCATTTATATTCAGACAAATAAACCCAAAAGTTAGCAACCATTTTTTATTTATCAGATTTTCAAACATCAAAAACTTTAAAATATTTTGTAGCTGAGAGCACAGGGATGTAGACAACTCACACACAATTAGTAGAACCGGTTCAACCTCCATAGAAGGCAATTTTGCAATATTGTCAAAATGAAAAATTTATATATCTTTGACTTCTAGAAATTTCCTACATATGCATAGGACATGTACAAAGATGTTCATTGCAGCTCGTTTATAGTAGCAGTAGAAAACAATGTAGATGTCTAACAATAAGAGAATAATTTAATAGAGTATAGGTATCTGGAGAAAAATAACTGCATGCTCTATAGGCACTGAATTGGAACTACATAATGTAATGTTAAGCAAGAAAAAGCATGGCAGTCTTAGTATAGTAGGCTATCATTTGTATAAAAAGCAATAATACACATATATGCATATTCTTATCTATCTCTGGAAAAGTATCTAGTAAAAGTGGTGGTCTTGGGAAAAAAATAAGAGTATGAAAGAAATCTTAGACTATTTACAATTTTTATATTGTACCAAGTACATTTCATAGTCATATAAACACATTAATTGAAATGTTCAAGGCAATATTTTAATGTATGAATATTCTCAATAAAAAATGCTCTTTTCCAATGTCTTGAGTTCATTTTAATAAATTTTATACTTCCAAACTCTATAAATATGAAACAACTCAGAATAGTCTTTGAACTCTATGAGCAATGAATGACTATCTGGTTGGGTGAACTGCTTATACTATCTAATTAGAAGATAAATTTTCAAAGAAATAGGTGAATTATTTATTGTAAGCATAACCTCTTATCTACACTTTCTTCTGCCTGCCTTCTCCAACCTTTATCCTATACTCAAGGGCCAAAAATCAGAGAGCTAGACAGAAACTTAAAACCACATCTTTCAGAGGGAGGCGGAGCAAGGGCAACATATGTAACCTAAACATCTGTACCCCCATGATATGCTGAAATAAAAAAAAACACATCTTTCATAAAGTGGACATTGGCATAAAACCCAGGACACAATATTTTTTACATGAATAATAATACAAAAAAATCTGATGTTTGGTTCATAACCTCCTTTTACTCATTTACAGTTATATAAGTTATCAGCACCAGAACCTGAAAATAAAGTATTCATTTTGTGCCATGAATGAGATATTCATATTAGGCTTATGTCTTCTTATATGCCCCATAAGGTAATAAATAAAAATGGTTTTCAAGAGTTTAATCTTCTACATTCTATCTTGATTTGTAGAATTACTTTTCTACTTACTGATAAAAACATCTGTTGTCATTTTAAATAAAATATATGTGAGATCATATTTTATATAGCTACTCATTGTGTGTAACAGGTAAATCTACATCGTCAACATGCCATCCTCAAATGGGGGATAAACACTTATTTCCCCAGCAAAGGGGCTGTATCCCCATTAATTTCCCATCCACATTCTGTTCCTGAAACATTTGGGCAAATTGAGTAGTTAGGTGACAGTAAAGATGTCAGTTAAAGAAATTCCAAACCTCTTTGCATCCCCAACTTTATCTACACTTTAGCTATACTAATTCAGATCATTGCTTCTTCTAGTATACCTAGAAGAAGTTTTTATTTATTCTAGTACTTCTCCATTTACAGTTTTTCCTAATTACTTTTAAGAATATACCCCATGTATAATTTTGACTCAAACTGCACGAAAGAATAATAATCCTTGCATACCCCTTGATCAAGCAGCTGCAGATTTGGGAAGCTATCCTATCATAATAAAAGCAACGTATAAAGCATATGTTTATAAAAATAATCATTTCTATGTTATTAACAGTGGCAAGGAAGCAACTTATATGTCCAAGAATAGTGGAAACATGATAACACATTTAAATGATGAAATATTATGAAGTGAGAGCTATAAGTTATTAAATATATGCGTAGTAACTTCATTTTTCTAAAGACAAACTTCCACCAAAAGCCTATTATGTGAAACGTGAATGTGCTTGTGTGGCAGAGGGAAAAGGAGGGAGACACACCCAGCTGCTGTCACCTATCACTTGAGGTGGTGGAAGCACATGAGTTAAGCTACCTTCAGCTGTAAATACTACAGATCTCAACTCAAATTGATTTTGAAAGTGAGGAAATGATGGGAATAGAAATCTATTTTTGTAATCTAGCCTAGCCATAGGGTGATTTCAGAGTAAATGTCTCTCTGGCTCTGTTGTCTATGATTTTCTTGACTGCTTCCTCTTTGATGGCTTTGAGCACTAACTTTTGCCCTCTGCTTTCTTCTTACTGGAAAAATAGCTATTGCAATTCTTTGTTTCTCATCTACACTCCTAGGGAAACTGTCTAATTTATTACTTAAACTGGGAAATTTTGGGGAGTAAAAGCAGTGCTATTATTACTCACTTTAGGACAATAGGCATAAGAGGGAACCCTCCCAGACATATTAGTATCTATGGCACTTTTCACATGTCACAACAGCCAAAACAAAAGACAGACAGCCTCTTCTGGTGCCTTTACTCTAAGAGAGAAAATTGATTTCTCAGGAGTCCTAAGTAAAGTTCTTCTCCAGATTCACTGGGTTGAACTGGTTCATGCCACCATTAGTGACCCAAATCCTATGGCTGGGGGAATACCTAATGCTGATTGTGTTTTCAAGCCCCTCAGTCAATGGATGGAGAGATGAATTACTTTGGATCTTCAACTTTCCAAAATGTTGTCATGGTGTAACCAGCTCTATGAACAAATGTTAATGACTCCTATATAAACTTTTTATAATCTTCTCCCTTACCTAACTGCTTGAGCTTTTGAGTTGTTTCCCAGAAATGGTGGATTTTCTACAAGAGAAAGGAATTGCAGTCCTTAAGCTCCCAGGACAGACTTCCTGACGTCAAGACTCGCCTGTTACCAATGCAAGTAGTTCCTTTCTAATTTAACACAATGTGCCCGAAGGCATGTGGCCCCCTCCTTAAAAAGCCCATGATCTCCATTAGTTGGGGCGACAGATTTGAGGAAGCTTCTCCCATTCTCCCAACAAGACATCTTTTGTATTAAAAAATTCCTTTCTTTGTTGACAATCCTCATTGTCTCAATAATTGGATCTTTGTTCAGCAAGCAACTACACCTAGGAGGAAACCCCCTTGTGATTTTGAGAACATGGGGACTTCTGGAGGTTTCTGGGACCCATATTTCATAAAGTAAGTTTTTTGTTTTTAACATAAAATGAGTTTATTATTGCTTTTTTATTTCAACAGATTTAGGGGGTACAAATGGCTTTGTGTTGCATGGATGAATTATACAGTGGCGGAGTCAGGGCTTTTAGCGTACCTGTCACCCGAATATTTTTAAATGATTAATAAATATTTTTAAAATTTCTCTTTTAATTGCTGTTGTAGTAAATATCAATAGATATGATCCAGATAAATAAAAAATTTAGAAATCCTCAATAATTCTAATAGAATAAAAGGATTCCTGGGACCAAATGTTTGGAAACCGTGCCTTAGAGCAATCACGTGAACTCCCTGGGCTTGGGGTGGGGTCAGTTCCTTTTGGGTAGTGGGCTGTGTGGGGGAGCAATGTATTCATATAACAGAATAAATCAGTGCTCCATCAAAAGGTCTATGAAGGAATGGATGCTGGGTATATAGTAAACACCATCCACCACAGTAGAAAATAGAAAGGTCAGATTGGGGCAGCTTATCAGCATTTTCTTTCTTGTTAAATTGTCACAAGGAAGCAAGATGTTACTTTCATAATTTTTGAGAATAGATTTAATTAAAATAATTAAAAATAATAATAGGCCAGGCGTGGTGGCTAACGCCTGTAATCCTAGCTCTCTGGGGGGCCGAGGCGGGTGGATTGTTTGAGCTCAGGAGTTCGAAACCAGCCTGAGCAAGAGCAAGACCCCATCTCTACTAAAATTAGAAAGAAATTAATTGGACAACTAAAAATATATAGAAAAAATTAGCCGGGCATGGTGGCGCATGCCTGTA
>CAUYSK010007338.1:0-36326 GCA_963575035.1 Avahi laniger | reverse complement strand
CATCGAAAAATTCACTGATAGCACTGGAACAGAGTATCAAGAGTTACATTAGTGCGACCCCCTCCATATTTCAAGAAACATCTGATATGGGGGGAAAAAAGTGTTTTCCCATAAAATAATTATAAGAAAGTCTTTTTTTTTGAGACAGAGTCTCACTCTTTTGCGCGGGCTAGAGTGCCGTGGCGTCAGCCTAGCTGACAGCAACCTCAAACTCCTGGGCTCAAGCGATCCTCCTGCCTCAGTCTCCTGAGTAGCTAGGACTACAGGCATGTGCCACCATGCCCGGCTAATTTTTTCTATATATTTATAGTTGCCGATTAATTTCTTTCTAATTTTTAGTAGAGGAGGGGTCTTGCTCTTGCTCAGGCTGGTCTCGAACTCCTGAGCTCAAACAATCCGCCCACCTCGGCCTCCCAGAGTGCTAGGATTACAGGCGTGAGCCACCACGCCCGGCCAGAAAGTCTTTTTTATTTAAGAAATATTTATTGAATATCATGTTGTAAATTTCTGAGCTGCGCTTACTTTTTTTTTTTTTTTGAGACATAGATTCTCACTCTGTTGCCCTGGCTAGAGTGCCGTGGCGTCAGCCTCGCTGACAGCAACCTCAAACTCCTGGGCTCAAGCGATCCTCCTGCCTCAGTCTCCTGAGGAGCTGGGACTACAGGCATGCACCACCATGCCCGGCTAATTTTTTTTCCTATGTATTTTTATTCGTCCGGCTAATTTCTTTCTATTTTTAGCGGAGACAGTGTTTCGCTCTTGCTCAGGCTGGACCTTGAGCAATCCTCCCACCTCGGCCTCCCAGAGTGCTAGGATTGCAGGCGTGAGCCACAGGCCTAGGTTTACTATTAATAGGAAATTCATAAGTGAGTCAGAACTGGATACTGCCTAACGACTAACTGCTAAGATTTGTAACATATTTATATATGTCGATGCCTCATATTTTAGAGTTTTGTTATGGCAGTGCCCTAGTTTCAGTACAAATTTTTTTATTAGTACAGAAAAGTTGATACAAAACCATCCCAAATATCTCAGTGACTTTGAACAGCAGAGATATATTTCTCATTCATATGACTGTGTGTGTTAGCTGGGAGCTCTTTTCCACTTTGTCCTGACTCTGAGACCCTCGCTGATGGAAGCCAAGACAATCTGACACACTGTTGGTGTAGTGATTAAAGATGGCCACAAATTCTTTGTCACTCTTCCCACAGCCCCTATCAAGAGTTTATTTCTCTTCCCCTTAAAATTGAGCTGGCCCTGTGACTGCTGTACCAATAGAATGTGTTATTTCCAGGCCTAAGACTTACAAAGAACTAGAAGTTTTTGCTTTTGCGCTTTTGAAAGTCCTGAGACCATGTAAGAAGTCAGATTACTCTGCTGGTGAAGCCAAGTGAAGAAGAGAGTCCCTGGAACAACATGGGGAAGAAGAAAGGCTTAGCCATTCTAGCAACCCAGTTGAGACTCCAAATTATCCCAGCCCCATACAATACCTGGCTGGAATCACATGAGAGACCCTAAGCAAGATTAGGCAACTGCCCACGAGCCCATTCTACCCACAAAACCATTGGAGGTAATCAAATGGTGACTTTTAAACTATTATACTAACATTTAGGGTGGTTTGTTATGGAATAATAACTAAAATACTCCGTCACTGTGGAAAAAGGAAAGAAAGCATGACAAATGTGCACAGGTTCTGAAAGCTTTTGTTTAGAAACAGCACAGGTCACTTCTAATCACATTTCATTGGCCATGCTTGAGGTCAAAGGAGAAATCCAAGTCTACTATGAGTGTGGGAAAAGAAATGGAAATATTTGGTGGCTAGTACTAATATTAATATCTCCCAGACACTCTGGGAGGTCGAGGCGGGAGGATTGTTTGAGCTCAGGGGTTCGAGACCAGCCTGAGCAAGAGCGAGACTCCCTCTCTACTAAAAAAATAGTAGAAAGAAATTATCTGGACAACTAAAAATATATAGAAAAAATTAGCCGGGCATGGTGGCACATGCCAGTAGTCCCAGCTACTTGGGAGGCTGAGACAGTAGGATCACTTGAGCCCAGGAGTTTGAGGTTGCTCTGAGCTAGGCTAACACCATGGCACTCACTCTAGCCAGGGCAACAGAGTGAGACTCTGTCTCAAAAAAAAAAAAAAATATCTCCCAGAGAGAAGTTGGAGATGATAGGTAAATCAGTAAGTAGATGAAGTGTCAGGAAAAAAAGGTAACAATAGGATAAAAGAATGTAGATGACACATGATTATAGATGACCTCTAGGAAAGGTAGGAATATAAAGAAGAAAAGGAAGGTAGGAAGGAATAAGAAAAAGGGCATCTACAGGGGCAAAAGGAGAAATCTTGGCATCCAAAGAACAGGTGCAATAACAGAATAGTGAAGAAGAGTATAAAAGGCCAAAATGGGTGGTATAAGCAAGGAATCCAAGGAAATTATCAGTGTGGGCTGATACAGTTACAGGCCTCGGGGAGAAGTAGAATTAGAAAAAGAGTCAGAAGGAAACAGAATTTGGATGGTTGGACAGGAGAGAGGAGGGCACTCTCGGGGAAGAAATAGCATCAGTTAAGTCTTGGAGTGGGAATGAACCTAGCAAGTGTGGGGCATGGGACTAGGTATCATAAGGGGAAACATATCACCATAACAGAGGGCATCTGAGGGATGATTTGCCACGTGCAGAAGGGGAAGACAGGGAAGCCACGTAGGGATCTATCGAGGCCCTTGAGTGCAAACTGAGCATTCTGAGTTGTCCTCTACATTGCTGAGCATTCCCGGAGATTGATACCTGAGCAAAGGAAATCAGAATACAAGATTAGTCCCTTCATGGAGGAATGCAATAGAGAAAGACTAAAAGCAAATCACCAGTTGGAAAGTTATGGCAGTATTCAAAATAGGAGTATCCTATTGGGAGAGAGACTATTACCTAGGGCAGAAAATAGGAAGAACTTCCAATTAGTCCCAGTTCAGGGGACTTACAATGAGAATAATCTACTTAGAAAAATAAAAAAATTTTAAAAAGCTGGGGGAGGGGAGTCTTCAAATGTAAAGTCAAAACATTTATTTTATCAAAGACATAAAACTTCCTTACTTCCATGTTGGTTAGCTACCCAAAATTCCCCACCCCACTTCCTTGACAAGAGAACTTCAACACTGTCCAATTCCTCTCTTCCTTCCAAACCAATAAGGGAAAAGAAACCTACACACTCAAATTCAACTCCAAGGTAAATCCCGATGGTCTAAGCCAGCGGTTCTCAGCCATTATTACCCTTCTAGGGAGTGTGGGGAAGGTGGAGAGAAAGGGTTGCTTTTCTGTGTCACAATGTGGGGGTGTGCTAGTGATTTAATAAGAACGAAATAGAGAAGCTAAACGTCCAGCAATGCACAACACAGACCTGCACAAAAACGGCCAAAAGCCAGACAAACACTAAGCAATCATGGTAGTCCCATGCTCCTTGTCAATGACTGCTTTAGGGGTAGTTAATGACCCAGTTCTAGCCAATAAGATACAAGGAAGGACCTGCTCTGAAGCCTCTGGGGGTGCTTTCTTCCCGCCTATCAAAGTCATCTCAATTGTATGAGATGCTTCGGATGCTACAGCTATCTTTTCCCCAAAACCAGTTTCTTCTCCATCTTCCTATTTCTATCATTGGCACCTCCATTTTCTGTTACCAAGTCCTAAAGCAATTTCGACTTCTCCTAACCCTTAATTTTAGGGTGACTATTCATTTAGGTTTGCCTCAGATATTCTGATTTTACTTCTCTTCTCCAGGTATAATTATGAATAGTGCCCTCTTTTACTTCCAAGAGTACTATATTGGAGGATAGATTATATGACCAGTTACTTATTCCCAATTCTGTTTACACTGGCCTCAAAAAAGTACCTCTAATGCAGGGGTCAGTAAAGTATGGCCTGCAGACTAGACTGTTCTTGCCCTCCCAAGGGCTAAATAATGATTTTTACACTTTTAAATGATTGAAAAAATCAAAAGAAGATTTCATGACACCTGAAATTAAAGTAAAATTTCAGTGTCCATAAATAAAGTTTTATTGGAACACAGCCACTTCATTCATTTAAGTTCTATGGCTGCTTTCTCATCACAATGCACAGTTGAATAGTTGGGACGGAGACCGTATGGCTCACAGTGTCTAAATATTATCAGGCCTTTATAGAAAATGTTTGTCAACCCCCGCTTTAATGCCACCACTAGTTCTGAGTGTCCTCACTTCGTGTACAAATATGATAGCCTACTAACTGGTTTCCCATTCTTTTTCCCCCCTCCAATCCTTGATACACCTGGTTGTTAGATAATCTCTCTAGGACGAGTTTTAATCCTGTCACTTGCCCCGTCAATGTCTTCAGTGACTTCCCCAAAACCAACAGCATAAGGCCCAAACCTGTTCTTTGATGCTAGGCTGTAGTTTTCCAGACTGTGCTCCTCCTCACTTAAAGCCTGAAAGGACCACTTTCTGTTTCCCTAATGAGCACTCATTAGCTCATACCATAAGCCCCCACGGCTTGCCCATGCCTGTCCTCCAACCCAAGGGCCACTCCCTTGATACACTTTAATTCACTTATCAAACCAGGTAGTTCATGGGGGAATGCTCAGAGACACAAGACAACCGACTAGGGCAGGCTTCGGAAGTCAGATTTATGCCAAAATGTTAAGGATATGAGAGGCTAAAAGACGTCTCAGGTACATAAAACAAAAGCTGTAAATAAAGCTGAATGGGCGAAAAGAAGGACCACCTCATTCTACTCACTATCCCCCACCGCCGCAGAAATTATCATTCAAGGAATAACGAGACCTTTAGTCTAAAAAATTCCACAACTGCAGCCTTGGCCAAAACCACCGGGGAGTGGCTGCTCGGTGCCAGCGCAGACAGCACGGAGATTGTTGATGCCAAAGAACCCCAGTGAGGGCTCCGTACATTCCCTCTACTCAAGGAAGATTCCAGCTTCCCAGAGCTGCTTAGTCTGCGCGCCCACGCTCCCGGCTTCCGACAAGCGCAACGGCGCCCTGAGAAGAGAGAGATTCCCCTCATCACTTTGCGCCTCGCAGTTGAACTGTGCCGCGGCCTCCCACAAGCCACCTGCCCGCGCCCTCCACTAGGCGCTCCGACCGGGGAGCGCCCCCACGGCCCCTTTGGTGCACGTTTAGCTCCGGGGCGGAGCGAAAGCAAAAACGCGGGAGAGGCGGGAGTCCCGGCTGGGACGGGAAACGATTCCGGGGCGCAAGCGCACAACGAGGAGACTGGGCGGAGCGTGCCGCCCGCAGGGGTTACAGAGGAAAGGAGAGCGCGTGGCGCTCGGAACCCGCGCACGCGCTGTGGCCTCGCCCGGCCCGTGCGCGCGCGCGGCCGGCGCAGCATCTATTCCTCAGACCCGCCCCCTTCGTCTATTTTACTCAGCGGAGGCGAGGAGAGAGAGCAGGGAAGTGTGGGGCTAGGTGGGCGGGGCGTCGCACGAGAGTGCGGCCAGCAAAAGAAGGGAGGAGGAGGGAGAGATTTGAGACAACGTTACCCCGTCAACACCCAATCAGGAGCCGGCCTGACCCCGCCCCCTCCTCTCACGTTATTGGCTGGGAGGCCCCCATTTGGGCGGGGCCGGCCGTAGGGTTGGGGAGGGCTGGGGGCGGGGAAGAGGAGGAAGGCGCTGGCGGGCAGTGATGGCGGCGGGTGATGGGGACGTGAAGCTAGGCACCCTGGGGAGTGGCAGCGAGAGCAGCAGCGACGGCAGCAGCGAGAGCCCGGGCGGCGCGGGAGGAGCAGCAGAAGGGGGCGGCTGGGCGGCGGCGGCTTTGGCGCTTCTGACGGGAGGCGGGGAGATGCTGCTGAACGTGGCGCTGGTGGCGCTGGTGCTGCTGGGGGCCTACCGGCTGTGGGTGCGCTGGGGGCGGCGGGGTCTGGGCGCGGGGGCCGGGGCGGGCGAGGAGAGTCCCGCCGCCTCTCTGCCTCGCATGAAGAAGCGGGACTTCAGCTTGGAGCAGCTGCGTCAGTACGACGGGTCCCGCACCCCGCGCATCCTGCTTGCGGTCAATGGGAAAGTCTTCGACGTGACCAAAGGCAGCAAGTTCTACGGCCCGGGTGAGGAGTTGGACGGGGAGGGGGAGGACCCCCTGCAGCTGAGCCAACTCCCTTCTGACAGGGAGGCTCCTGGGCACCGGCTGGGCTTGCCCAGCCTTCTCCACGCCTGGACCCTCGCGCCTTGGCTGCCGCACCTGGGGCGGCCCGCCCCGCCCCACACACACCCTCAGCTGCGGGCTTCTCCAGCTTTCCCCCCCCTGAAGTCGGGGTCCCGACGGCGCCCTAGGGACCAGCTCTCGGCATTCATCTTTCTTCCATCCATTTCTCTTTGCAGCCTTTTCTTGTGCCGAATTGCTCAAAATCCTTATAGTTGTCTCCAGTCACGCTGGCCTTTAGCCTATCCTGAGTTTTCCGATTCCTGGGACGGGTGGGGCAGCAGGGAGGGAAGATTTCTAAAGTAAGGACCTAAAGTTTTAGGCCCTGTAATTCACAGCTTTCTTTATTCTTTTTTTTTTTGCCACCGATCTCCTTTTTCCCTCTCTCTAGTGCTCCCCATAAGGCCACGTTTAGGGACACGTAATTCCAAGTTCCAGCCCTCCGTCTGTGAAGTCCGGGCGTGTAAGCAACACCTCAGACTCTTTAAAACCAGTTTTAGTTCGAAGATGCTTTCCAAGATTAACAGTGTATGTGGGATGAGGACAGACAAGAATGCAGATCTTATTAAAATGACTAGCAAGGATATTCGCCTTGCGTTTTGGGGGTGGACCTCCTGTACCCAGCAGGCGTTTCTGTATGGTATCTTTTTTTCCTTTTTTGTTTTTGTTTTTTGTGGGGTTTTTTGCTAGTGGGATAGTAGGAAGGCGAATATTCAAGTACACGTTGATAATGTGTTTTCACTTAGCAGAACTGAGGAGAAACTTACAAGAGCTATAAATTCATGCCCCCATGCACTAGTTGTTCAAGTTAAAGACTTTTATAACTTTGTTTTCAGAGAAATGTTTATGTAGGGTAGTTGATTTAGAAGCCCTTCTTTTATAACATACATTTTGGATTATGCTAATAAACTTCAGACTCGTGGAACCTTTTGGTATACCATAAAATTGAGTAACGTTGTACGTCCTGGTTGTGCAGTGATTAATACTAAGCTTTAAAAAACATGACTACACTAAGAATAAATAATAAAATTAGAGATCTGAAGTGGTCTGTTATTGGAAAGAGTACCTCCAAGCCTTAAAGTTCATGGGGTTGGCAGTCTAGAAACAAGCAGGTTTCCTCCTTAATTTAATCTGTTAGTACATGAGATTTATTGACACTTGCAGATATATACTTCTGATTTCAGTGGTAGGTGGCTGGAAGATATCTTAGAAGTGCTTTGGTTTGTTTGTTAGTTGAAATAGAGATAACAAATAGGAGATTTTTGTTGCTGAATTTTTTATTTCTTAGTCGATTGTATTTCTGTGTGTATACGTTCAATCCAACAAAGTCATAGATAGCTTATAAGGTCTTTGCTTCTAATTATATAAATATGAACACCAGATATCTACCTACTTATGTCAACTGAAATGGTTAACACTTTTTGTTTACTTAAGAGCATGTGGGACAAGAGAATGGGGCCAAAGTACAGTATTTAAACAGACGAATTAAATTGTTTTAAATCAAGGATTTACACAGTATTTTGTACCTGAAGTTTTTTCTCCATTGGTATTAAAATGTTAAGTTATTAGAAATTGTGTACAGGTTTAACTTTTAAATATTTATTTTTATTTTGTTCATTTTTTAAAATAGAGACAGGATCTCAGTATGTTACCCAGGCTGGTCACGAACTCCTGGGCTCAAGCAATCTGCTTCAGCCTAAATTTTTAATATAAAGCTTACCCAGCTAAAAGATCTGCCTTTGTACCCTCTGTCTAAATTGACAGTGAAGCAAACAAAGTATTACTATAAAGAAGCATATTGGTCCTAACACATTACTGCCCTGGCACTATCTGGAAATAGCTAGAAGACGCAGTCATAGGCAGTTTGGCAGTCTCTAGTGGCAAATGTTTGTTCTATGACAGAAATTAAAAATTAAGAGTCGTAGTTGTAATGTAGATTGCTTTTGTGAGGCATGAACACTGAGGGGGCTCCTCATGTAACAGTGAAAAAGTCATTTGTAGGTTAGCTTCCACCAGTTCCCAGGTTGTGATGAACCTAGGTATTGATCAACAACCTAATAGAGATATTTGGAATATTTTGTTATTGAAAGGAACCTTAGAGATAGCCAGATCATCTTATGGGCTTAGAATAGTTGATATTTCATATTGATAGAAAATGTAGCAGCACTTTCCAAAAATCTTAAAGCCAGTATTCTGGCTGTGAAACAGAAAACAGATATAAGTTCAGTTTTGCTTTTAATTTTTATTTTCATCCTCAGATAAGTTAAGCAGTTTTGTAGCAGAATAATCCTTAGTTTCTATGCCTAGCCAATATCTACTACCATTTCACAACAGTGGTTTTAGTATCAAAGATTGTTTTGTGAGATTTTTACATAATGTTGAACATACTTTTCTTTTTAGTAATACCTTTTTAAAGTTCAGGCTCTTAAAAAAGTCAACATTGACAATATATAATTTAGTAATGTAAACACATTTTGGCAGACAGTTGGCATTAATTACATTTGTCAATATAAAATTTAGCAACAGGTCGGGTACTTGGCCAGCATGTGAGGAAAGTTTGGTCATGTAAGAAACAATGAATATGGGAGGTCAAAGGAAACCACATTTGTTCAGCACTTACTGTATCATATCAGATCCATTTGTTTGTCATCTCCACAGTTCCTCAGTGAAGTTGGTAAGTATTCCTGTCATGGGGAGTCTGAGGTTTAGGTATTTTAGGTAAATTGGCTTGATTCACACAGATACATCTCATAAATCTAGATAAAACATATCTACGCTGTTTCTTGTAAACTGCAGTGTGGGATAAACTTGTAGAGAAACTTAAAGTTGTTTTTCTTGATACCATAAGGATGGTTCCCATAAGGATTTAAAGCCTCAAAGAAACACGCTTTCATGGTTTATGTTGTGCTGTCCAGTATGGTAGCCCCAAGTGGCTAATTAATTAAAATTGAGTTTCTCAGTAACACTAGCCGCATATCAAGCGCTCAGCCACATGGCTACCATATTGGACAGTGTACTTTGTAGAGTATTTCTTCAAATTATAAAACTGATGCACTATTCATTGCACCAGTGAGGCACCTTGTAAAGTATTTTTATCTTCCCTGTTGAACAGCACTGATTCTAGAGGTCAGAGTAGGAGGAGGAGGAAACTTCGTTTATTGAGCTTATTATCTCATTTAATTTTCAAACAACCCTATAAGATAGGTAATGTTCCATTTTACAGATGTGGAAACTGAAACTCAGGTTTTGCCCAAAGTCATATATCTAGTAAGTTGCAACGCTAAAAATTAAACCCAGGTTTAACTGGCTTCACAAGGCCATTCCTTCCCATTGTATTACAACATAATCTATCCAGTTTCAATTGTTTTCAGAATCATAATAGATTTTGGAAGACTCAGTGTAATTTTTAATAATTTGGTTTAATATTACTGCAGTGGAATTCTACCAAAGCTGTTTTTATTTATTCTTTGGTATGACAAAAAATTTTACACATGACCTTTTTAATGGTTTATCCCACATTCCTAAAACTTAGATATACTGCTCCTCCCTTACTTGATGTAGAGTACTCTTTTGCTGTATGTTTTCCAACCTACCTTTTAATTTCCACTGAAAAGAAAAAAGTCACGTGAGAAGAACCCCATGAGATACCTATTATTTAGAAGGTTGGGGAAAGGAGCACATGTGCCTTTAAGTGTTTTTCATCCTTCTTAAATTTTATCTGCAGTATGTCCACTTTTTTTCTTTTTCTTTTTTTTTTTTTTTTGAGACAGAGTCTCACTCTGTTGCCCAGGCTAGAGTGCCGTGGTTTCAGCCTAACTCACAGCAACTTCAAACTTCTGGGTTTAAGTGATTCTCCTGCCTTAGCCTCCCGAGTAGCTGGGATTATAGGTGCAGACCACCACGCCCAGCTAATTTTTCTGTTTTTAGTAGAGACAGCGTCTTGCTTTTGCTCAGGCTGGTCTCGAACTCCTGACCTTAAGCGATCCTTCCGCCTCAGCCTCCCAGAATACTAGGATTACAGGTGTGAGCTACCATGCCCAGCCTAATATGTCCACTTTTATACAACACTTTAGTTTGTGTAATTGCAGTTAAAGCAAGAATTGCAACATAAAGACCAGACCTAACCTTACCTATTCCTTCATGGATGTCCTAAAGTTGATACTACCTAGCTCCTATTCCAACTCCTTGTTTGAAGCCAACTATCTGTTTGGGCTAATGCCCATACACATCTATTACCTACAGTAAGATAAAAAGGATCAGCCAGATTTTCTGATGGTTTTTTATATTTTCCTCAAATTTCTACTAGTTATTTCTACAATACATACTTGGTTAGCTTCTCTGAGTTCCACATCCTCCCATTGTTTTTAGTATGTGAGAGAATTATATTTGTGTTAAATGCTACAGCAAATAAAAGAACTTAAAACCAGTATGCTCCAAGGAAAGGCACAGGCTTGTTAAAAAAGGGGGGTAGGGGGGACAAAAAAAAGATCCCAGTATGAGACCAGAAGCTGTTATTCAGGGAGGAAGACAGAAGTTGATTTAGAATATCTGGAATTAGCCATTTGGGTTCTTTGAATCATTCTTTCAATACTCTGACATAGACCACTCCTTTCCCTGTATACCGATGACAGATATCACTGTATAACTCCTTATTCTTTTAGAGCCTATATGCAGTCACCAGATCTTTAATAATAGGGTTTCAGCTCCATTTTTTAAATACCAAGAAGGAATTCCCTGGATTTCATTACAGTAAAACCTTAAATAAAATATTGTAAAAAATGGAGTTAACTGAGTCTTCAAAACAGATAACCTCCTTACCCTCATGGAGTTAATGGTCTGTTGAGGAAGACTGACATTAAACAAGAATTTTAATGTATAATTATAATCTGTAATTAAATATGCCATGAAGGAAATTAATAGGGTACATAACAGAGGGTAATGAAGGACTTTATTTAGATTAGATGGTTAAGAAAGGTACCTTATTTATATTAGATTGTCAAGAAAAAGGGATTGACATTTAAGCAAAAACCTCCTGAATAAGGAGCCAACCATGCAAACCTTGGGTGTGAGAATGCTCTGAAGCCAGATTATTGCTATACTTACTATGCAACTATACTGAACAAATTGAAGCCATCTAGCACTAGATGTAGAACTGATGGTATTAGAAACATCCTTATTGGGCAGAGGATGGTGGCTCACGCCTATAATCCTAGTACTCTGGGAGGCCAAGGTGGGAGGATTGCTTGAGGTCAGCAGTTGGAGACCAGCCTGAACAAGAGTAATACCCTATCTCTAAAAATAAATAAGATAGATAGATAGATAGAGAAACATCCTTACCACCTTTATTGATTTTCAGATTTGACTTCAGCCTTTGTTAGTATTAATTCAGTACTTTTTCTATCCCTTTACTTTCAATATATGTTATATTTTCATTTTTGCTCGTAAATAACATAGCTGGAATTTTTTCATTAAATTTAATGTTAGCATTGTGTTCTAATACCTTAATTAGTTTTAATGTTTTATAATTACCGGTATGTTTAGGTTTATTTCTACCATCTCATTTTGTGATTTCTCTTTGCCTCTTTTCCCCACTGTTTTTCCTTCTCAGATTGATTTTTCTTGTTCCTTCTGCTTTCTCTCGTCTGCTGAGTTGGATGCATTCTATTTCTAGTCTTCTGGTGATTTCCTTAAATTTTTGCTATAGATACTAGCCTGTTCTTCTGAACAGTATATGAATTTTAGCCAAATATCATGAATTAGAAAAAGCTGGCTCTTTAAGACACTTTACTGACATTTGACAGATTATTTCTTAATAAATAGACAAAACTGCCATGACTACAAATGTGGATAGTGTCCCCTGGAGTTGTGTAAAACATAATCATGTGTTGTGGCACTGGTTAGAAAGCCTTAACTCAAATCCCTCCCCTGTCCTATTTTCCACAGTATCACTATTAGACTTGTAGTTCCACTGTATTTGTAATAGTCTTCATTTAAATTTACCAACATAGTTACCATTTTTAAAAATTCATTATTTCTTGCATCTCATTACTTTGTTTAGAATCCAGTTTTCATTTTAGTGAGGTATGTCTGTCCTATAGTTCTTTAATAGGACAAAATTCATTATCTGTCTCACTGAGGAATAATAGTTTGGGTTTAGGATATACAATTGCAGATTGACTGTTGTTTACCTCAAATCTTCGATAGTATTATGCCTGTTGTCTTGTTGATGAGCTGTTTTGCTCATAGTTTGTCTTCCTTTATCTGTTATTTCCCTTTGGTTGTAGTTGAGATTTGTTTCTCTTTGTCTTTGGGGTTCTCTTCTTTTACTAGGATTTGTCCAGGTGTGGATTTGATTTTATTTAACGTGAGCTGGATTCTACTAAAATCTGCAGATTTGTGTCATTTATTTCAGAAAATTTTAACCCATTATTTTTTCAGTTATTGTCTCCGCTATTCTTTATTCCTTCCTCTGGAACTGTTAATAGATAAACATTAGCTTTTCATTCTGTTCTTCATGTCTCTTAATCTTTCCTTCTTGTCTTCCATTTCTTAATTTCATAATAATTATGAGCAAACTTACTATAGTTCTTTAATTTGCTTCTGTTATTTTCTTCTTCAAATACCAATTCTCCTATCTATTGTATATGCTCGCTCCTGTTGTTTTTTCTTGTAGTTTATAATTTTTATTCTGGATATTTCATAAGTGGGAATAAAAGATAATTTTTATTGTGAACTTTTCTTCAATAGTTACTGGATTTTTTTGTTTCAGTGGGTATTTCCTATAATATTCCACGAGCCCTAGGTTGTGTAAGTATTCCTGGAGAGTGGTTTGGCGTATGTTTCAAAATAGGCCCTGGTGTAAGTAAAACAAATGATATTTTTATTAGGATGTACATTCTCAAGATAGAAAATTCAAAAGGCTATATACAGTGAAAAATAAGTCTCCTTCCCACAGCTATCCCCAGCCACCATGGTGCCCTCCATAGAGGGAAGGAACCAGCCTGAATGTTGTTACAGAGCTCTTTGGTGCTAGTACAAGCATGTACATATGTACCTTTTTCCTGCCACACTAACTATAGCATCCTATACATACCTTTGGCAATATTTTAATATCTTGAGAGCCTTTCATATCAGTGTAGAGAGCCATCTCATTCTTTAAATACATGCATAATATTCTGTTGTATGACTAAATCATGATTTAATAGTCCACTGTTAATGAACATTTAAGTTTCCAGTCTCTTGTTATTACATGGTGCTGCAATAATATTCATGTACATGTCATTTTACATGTGTGAGTAAAATTATATTTATAAAATAAATTCCTAGAAGTAAAATTACTGAAGCTTAGGGTAGAGACATTTTTAATTTGAAAGCTTGTTTCTGAATTGCCCTCCATAGAGGTTGGACCAATTTACAGTTCATGAAAATGTCTATTTCTCATTTCCTTGCCAAAAATGTGATATTAAACTTCTTTGGCTTTGTCAGTCTTAGGGGTTAAATGGTACTCAGTATTGTTTAAATTCACATTTCTCTTTTTCTGAGTGAGGTTGGACATCTTTTCAAAAATTTGAGTCATTTGTGTTTCCTTTTCTACATAGCATTTAATTCATTTATCCTTTTCCACAATTTTTTAATCATAATGTTGATTTTATAGATTTTAGCTTTTGCTGCAAATATTTTTTTCCAGTTTATTTATCTTTTACTTATTTATGGTGTTTCTTTAAGCCACACAGAAATATTTGGTTGTATATATTCAAATTTATCTTTCTTTTATGGCTGCTAAATAAAACCTATAGTTTTTTTAGTACTTTTATGGTTTCAGTTTTTTGGTTTATTTGAAATTGATTTTGCTTTAAGATGTGAAATAAGTATCCAACTTTTATGGGATTATATTTTTTAAAGGAATGCTATCTAATTATCCCAACATCATTTCCAAAAAGGAATAATAAACTTTGTTCCTAACACTTGAAGTATTTACTGTTTGTTAATTCCTGTAGATATTTGAGTCCATGCTGTTTTTTTCCTTTAGAATTCTCATTCTACATGGGTTGGGTAAACTCAGGTCCATGGCACAGGCCTGGGGTTTTAATTTTTCAGTCTTCTTTCTGGCCCTCAGCCCCCACCCCATTGAGTCCTGAAGCCAAGGCCATGAGTTCAATCCACAATACTGCTGAGAGCTTTCAACAGTAGTTTGAATTTCAGAAGCAAGATTGGCTTTTCAGTCCTTTGTAGATTCATAGTCTTCAAGAGATTATCTAATTTTGCCTCAGCTTTAGACAGGTAGGTGAAATAATTTCCCCAATTTATATGTGAGGCATCTAAGGACTATGGAAATTGAGACTTGCCCAGTGCCACTTGGTGGGTGGATCCTCTAGTGCTCAATTGTGTCTTGTCTTCTTGAGAGGTATTCAGTAAGTCTTCGGTGGGACTTACTGGACTTAAGTATAAAAAAATAGTTACATACTCAAAGATGGAGAGTTTTCTGATTGCTGGGTTTATAATGATCTTCTTTTCTTTTATCATTTTTATCATATAAATGTATTTTATGGTTTATGCTCTGAAGTGCCTGAAGTATATTAATATTTGTGGGCCATGGAGGTAAATACTGTAATAGAATGCTAAGAAAAGCTGTTGATGTCTACAGCTTTTTGTTAATTCTCTTCAATGTAGATTTAACAAGTATTCTAAAATTTCCATTCCCCTGAAATTTTGGAAATAGTAAAATGCTCCAATTTTCAGGGTTGTTATTCCATCTTTGGGTTTTTGGGTCTTCTTTGTGTTTTCTCAAGGTACACTGTTTGGAATAGTTAAAAAAGTAGAAATAGTACTTCCAGTGCTGTCAGTAATTTTAGGCAAGTCACTGAATGCCTCTGCACCTGTTTTTTATCTGCCAAGTGGAGACGGCAAAATCTGTGCCTTCCACTTAGGGAAACTCTCAGAGAGGAAAGTTAGTCTGCTAGAAAATTCTTTAAAAAGTTGAAACTATCATTTTCTATTTGTAAGCGGTTTTCACCCCTGATCAGTTTTTTTTTCCTTTCGTGTGTTTCACTTGTTACTGTTTTAAAGTTTATATTCATTGATTCAGTCAGCAATAAGAGGCAATATATAATGTTATAGATTTTTTTTGTCATCGTTTGTCAAGGAATTTAAAAAAATCACTGTGGTTCCTTCTCTCTCTCTCTCTCTCTCTCTCTGTGTATATATCTGTGTGTGTGTATATCTGCGTGTGTGTATGTGTGTATCTTCTGAAAGCACCCATTGCCACAAAGTGTGTAGAGTTCTGCATACACGCACACGCATGCACACACAAAGACAAAACCGTTTTAAGGTGGGCTCTTTTCTTTTCCCTACATGCCATTCTTGCCTAATTTTGGAAGTTAACATTGTCCCGAAATTAACTCCAACTTAATGAACTTTGGATTTTACTATGTAAATAGAGATGATATTGAATTTATTTTTCTAAATGCTTAATACCCTTTTGAATGTCAATTGAGCTAAGGGGGAAGATTTGAAAGTTAAAAATCTTGGCCAGTGGTAAATAGTGTCCCATTTTCTTTTTTTTTTTTGAGACAGAGTCTCGCTTTGTTGCCCAGGCTAGAGTGAGTGCTGTGGCGTCAGCCTAGCTCACAGCAACCTCACATTCCTGGGCTCAAGTGATCCTCCTGCCTCAGCCTCCCAAGTAGCTGGGACTACAGGTGTGAGCCACCATACCCGGCTAATTTTTTTGTTTCTATTTTTAGTTGACTGGCTAATTTTTTTTTTCCCCCTGTTTTTTTTAGTAGAGACAGGGTCTCGCTCTTGCTCAGGCTGATTTGCTCAAGCGATCCTCCCACCTCGGCCTACCAGAGTACTAGGCCATTTTCCTGTATAGAAGACACACTTGCAAGTATGAAATGGTAGCCTAAATTATATTAGTAGAAGAATGATTAAATTATTAAGTGCATCCATTTGGTGGGAAAAATATATGACCATTCAGTGATTATTGATAGTTACCTAATACCAAGTAACAATATGGAAAATGCAATAAGAATGAGAAAAGCAGAATTTAAAAAGTACTTGAAGTATTACCTTTATTTTCATGTTAATACATCAGTACCTAATAATGCTACTTTTTAAATTATTGCTAATGCTACTTCTAGTTACATACATGAGTTACTAGTCAGAGAATGAGTTTTTCTTATATCCAGTGAACTTTATGGTACAGTGCTGTCAGTAATTCAAATTAATATTCATAAATGCTTAGATTTTTGTCTGAGTAAAACTTTGATTTCTACTCTCAAAAGGTACTTTTTGATTGATAACTTTCAGTTTCCTAGCCAGGCATGGTGGCGCAAGCTTGTAGTCCCAGGCACTCAGCTCAGGAGGCCGAGGAAGGCTAAAGCAGGAGGATGGCTTGAGGCCAGGAGTTTAAGGCTGCAGTGAGCTATGATTGGGCCACTACCCTCCAGCCTGGGTGACAAAGCAAGACCCTGCTTCTTTAAAAAAAAAAAAAAGTTAAAAAAAATGAGGAATTTCTAGTTTTTTCTGCTTGCTTACTTCTCATTAGGAAATACTTCATTCCTGGCTGGGCATGGTGGCTCATACCTATAATCCTCCCACTTAAGGAGGCCTAGGAGGGAGGATTGCTTGAGGTCAGGAGTTCAAGACTAGCCTGTGCAACATAGTGAGACCTTATCTCTACAAAAAAAAATAGAAAAATTAGCCAGGCATTGTGGCATGCACCTGTAGTCGCAGGTATTTGTGAGGCTGAGGCAGGAGGATTGCTTGTTCCCAGGAGTTTGAGGTTGCAGTGAGCTATAATCACACCACTGCCTCGTGCCCAGGCAATGAGCGATAACTTTTAGTAGCCAGACTTTACCAATCATATGAACTAAAATTTTCTCTTTCATTCTCTAGATATATTGCCACTTTTAAGTATTTGGTCTGTATTCTTCCTGATGTTTTTCATGCATATATAAACACAAATATGCATGTATGTATTAACATATTCTTTTTTTAATTTAAAGTAAATCATACTATATACTCTTCTGATTGCTTTTTTCAGTTAATATATCATGGTCTTCTTTCTGTGTCTATACAGAGTTACCTTATTCATTTTAATATCTGTATAGTATCCAATTAAATTAATGTACTATAATTTATTTAACAAATTTCTCGATGTAGAAAGTTAGGTTGTTTCAATTTTATTGTTAATACAGTGTTTTAAATAACTGAAGTATCTTTTTAATTAATTTGGGTGGAGATTTTGCTTACCATAAGTGAATCTATTTAAAGGGTCAGAATCTTGAGTTTCTCCATATTTGGAACTATAGCTAATTCATTTGGAAGAAATTTATGATGTTCCTACTTTATGCCAGGCACTGTGCTAGGCATCGAGGACATAGAAATGAATGAGTTAATGCTCTCAAGGACAGGCTTTGGAAATGGTTTACTTCTGTCAATACATCGGTCATGCCATTTTTCCCTAGAGAGGCTAATACCTAATTCCTTGGACAAAATGCTAATCATTACTTAATGTGTCAGTCCAGAAGAAAACTTTTTCTATATATATTTTTAGTTGTCCAGATAATTTTTTTCTATATTTAGTAGAGACGGGAGTCTCACTCTTGTTCATGCTGGTCTCGAACTCCTGACCTTGAGCCATCCACCCGCCTCGGCCTCCCAGAGTGCTAAGGATTACAGGCGTGAGCCACCGCGCCTGGCCTGAGTCTCACTCTTGCTTAGGCAGGTCTCGAACTCCTGACCTCAAACAGTCTTCTGTGGCTCTGCATCCCAAAGTGCTAGGATTACAGGTGTGAGCCTCTGAGCCCAGCCTGTTGATTATTTTTAGATGCCACTGTTAATTAATAGCAGTCAGTAAAACACCATTTCCTCTCAAGCTAACTGGCTTCTAAACCTAACTGCTTATAAGTTTTCTTTTCCCCCTAACTACCTCACACACAGTCTTCATTTTGAATACGAGTTTATTTGAAGTAATTGAAATTTAAGGTTTATGATTTCATTGAAAAAAATTTTTTTTAAATCAAAAGGCAGATTTCCAAATTTCTTCACATTATCCTTTCTAGTATCTGTTTATGTTTTGAAATTAAGGCTATGTACCAAATGTGAGTCATGGTGAGGGTTTACTTTTTCCATTGAGACATTCCAAAGTATTGTTAGACAATCTAAATAATTTCTTTTCTTTTTTTCAGCGGGTCCATATGGAATATTTGCTGGTAGGGATGCCTCCAGAGGACTAGCAACATTTTGCCTAGATAAAGATGCACTTAGAGATGAATATGATGATCTCTCAGATTTGAATGCAGTACAAATGGAGAGTGTCCGAGAATGGGAAATGCAGTTTAAAGGTACCTACATTTTGTTGGGTTCTTTATTTGTTCTAAGAAAGTGTATATTACTTCACATGCTTTAAGAGCCTAAGGATGTCATCTTGTTTTCATTGCCATCATTATTCAATGATATTTTAAAAATCTCTAAAACTCAGCTGGGCCTGGCGTCATGCATGTGTGTACCTGGGACTACAGGTGTAGCTGAGGCAGGGGGATCTCTTGATACTAGGAGTTTGAGACCAGCCAGGCAACATAGCAAGACCCAGTCTGAAAAAAAATAAATAAATAATAATATGATTGTTACATGTGATAATTATTTTGAAAGTCTATATTTAAAAATTGACTTGTTATAAAGTCTCATAAAAGTTGTGATACTTTTAGTCTTTTAAGATTTGTTCATTAAGGTATAGTTTTTTAAAATATAGGCTTATATTTAAAACTGAATTGATTGCTAATATTGATAGTATAATGATAATTTATTCTGAAATGATTTTACTGGTCCACCCTAGAACCATAAAGAAAAAATATTGTTCCCCTTTATTATACCCTGATGACTCAGTTTTACCACTTGCGTGACACTGTTTCCACTATTTATCTGACCCCTGGATCCCTTGGAACAGCGATTCTGGCTTCTTGATACTTGTACTGGTTCTAGTATATGAAGCAATCCTCTTACCTAATCCTCTTGACAGTTAGTTCGCTTAACCTAGGCTTTGATTCCTGACCAAGAAACAATTAAACATGTATCACCTTCTACAGAAAGCGTTCCAAATTAAACACCTGGTAACATAAAAAACAAGCGCAGTAACAGATCTTAGAGAATTTGATAAGGGAAAGAGTAATAGTGTGACAGGTGCTGCACACTGAGACCTCAAAGAACACAGGATAACAAGTAACAAATTAATTTTTATCTCCTCATTTAGTTTATTTTCTTGAGGACTACTAGCATGTGTCACGTTTTGTCCCCAAGAATATTTATTTCCCAGTTGGATCTCTTTATCATGTGATTTTCCATCTTGTATATTCTTCCACCCCTTCTTCAGCCCCAAGAAAGCCACTATTTCCTTTTACATTGTCTCCAATGTAAACCCTAACCCTGACCCTTCTCCAAGATATTAGCCCTAAATTTTTTTTATCTCACTTCTGTGCAAAGCCCAGTATATTTATAAATTTTAGATAGCTGTTGGAAATTCTCTACATTGCCAACTCATTTCTTCAATTATAATATTTTGAGCAGTAAGAATTAAAGAGCTATTCTGAGACTCACAGTGCTTGTTAGAGTTAGACCAGCTTTAAAGTACCTATCCCCAGACCTAACCCAAAAGCCTGGGCTGGGTAACTCTGAGAAGGGTGCTGAACATGTATATTTTTTAAAAAGATTTCCAAGAGGTTCTGATGTAGTGTCCAATTAGGAACCGCTCTTACAGAACACTCTTGCCAAGAATAATTCCCAAGCTTTTAAGTTCCCTGACATTGTTTTCTGTTATTCAAGCTTTAGGTATATATAAAGACCAGCCATAGTGAAGCAATAGGAAGAACTTAGCTTATTCTGTATGATTCTAAAACTTATTCTCCATGGTTCTAAAATCATTCTTAAGCTAGGCTTTAATTCTGACCAAGAAAAGGTCAGGAATTAAGGGGGTGAACGCCTTTTCTCTATATAATGGAATAGTGAAACAAACTTGATCACTACTTTTTTTTTTTTTTGATGTATCTTTCAGAAAAATATGATTATGTAGGCAGACTCCTAAAACCAGGGGAAGAGCCATCAGAATATACAGATGAAGAAGATACCAAGGATCACAATAAACAGGATTGAACTTTGTAAACAACCAAAGTCAGGGGCCTTCAGAACTGCAATTCTTACTCCCTTTCACAGAATGTCCAGCGTCTTTGGGTTTGAGTCACCTGCTGCAAAAAACATTCAACAGATCGTGTACAAGATAAATGAGTCTCACTATGAAGATTTAAATACTAGACATTATTTATGCTGCCAAACTCATGTGTTGCAGTTGTTTGTAATGTCTGGTGGGGCTTCATCATCCTGAAAAGAAGGAGACAGGGATTTTTTTAAAGAGCAAGAAAGTCACGAGATTACTTCTTTTTCTTTTTTCTTTCCTTTTGCACTCACTCCCTTGCTCCCTTTCTCTCTCTCTCTCTCTCTCTTTTTCTCTTTCTTTCTTTCAATATATCAAAGACAACCAGATATGTATTTGCTACTCAAGTGTACAAATCTCCTCAAAAAACAGCAAGGGACTCCTATTTCCCATGCCGTGTGTCTATGTTAGCATTGAGGAGGGAGGAGACTTGGGCAGGGGAGGGGGGCGTTGCACATCAATTTGAGTAGTTTAAGCTACTGAAACATTAAAATGTGAATTCCCAAACTTTTCTTTTTGGCTTTGTCAGGGAGAAGAAAAAAATCCTTTATTTCTAAGAAATCTTTAGAAATTAGAAGAAGAAATTTCAAGTCTGTTTGAGTTAAAGCTAATTCCCCAACAGTAAGATCACTTGAAACCAGTTTTTATCCCTTTCTTACCCTTCCCTTGCCTTCCCCTAGATCAAATCAATATTAATTGTGCCTTATTTCACTTACATAGACTTGAATTATTTTTAGGGAAAGCCCCTATATGAATTCAGAAGTCACTACAAGCAGCATTGAAACTGAAGTTGGAATATTATAACTGCAAAACCTTGATGTCATTCTGTGTATATAGAATGTAAAAGGAATATTCAGTGTTAACTGCCATATATGTTAATATACACAAACTTAATTAGCATTGTAATGGCCAAATGCATTCCCCCATGCTTTTCTCTTTTCAAAAAAATTTAAAAATTGACAACACTTATCCCCCAACAGCTGCCTAATTTTAGGCATCTGAGCCTCACATCTCACTGGTGTGGTGCATGGGGCCGTAGTATGGATGCCTGTGGGTGTGTCTGAATGTGTGTGAGAGCGCCTTGGAAGGGACTCTTTCTGCAGATACTGTAAATACAAGTACCGTTTTAATAAAGCATGTCCAATAAACCAAAATAAGCTTGAGTTGGACTTTATATATAAAACTGTAAACCAGTGCATTATGATATGGTAGTAATAAGATTGTGCATTTGATTCAAGATAAGGAAAAATCTTGGAAATGAAAAGCAGGCACTGGTTAACTAAGTTGTACACATTGTACCGCATTCAGTGTAACTTTAGAAAGAAATTCCACTTTGTGGAACATTCTCGAGCTCTGAGATTATTCAGGTAAGAATTGATATATTAAAATGTACATATTTTTACTTTGTATTTTGATGCCAACTGATTATACTAGAAGTAATAGCACTCCAGGTGGTAGTTCTTAAACAGAAAACATTAAAGGATACAGTACTGGGAAATACTAGATTCTTCCAATATTAGCTTGGAGAAGCCCTGTATGTCAGTTATTTGATTTCATCATGACTGTTTAAGTTCCTGGTTAGGGACAAGTTCACCTAAAAGCAATTTTATTTAACAAGTCACGAGTTAAAGGAAAGACTTCTCCTGCTTTATAAGTATAATATATTCAGAAGCCATCAAAAAGGGAACTTTTAACTGCAAAAAGCTAAAGTATGTGAAATACTACATTCTATTCAATCTTGGAATATTTTGTGGAAAATTATGATCTTCAGCCACGTCTTTGCTGAAGGCTGATTGTATAGTGTTGGTAAATGATTTGTGTGTTTTTATGTAATATATTTTCTAAACAAAAAAATTTGTTAAGAGTACATGTCCTCTAGTAAACTATATATATACACACACACACACACATGAATCATTCGAGCCTAAAGTTCAATAATAAATCTGCACTTGTGAATAGAGAAACCCTAAATATTCATGCAGTAAAGATTATGCAGTCTGTTAAGAAAAATGAGTAATTTTGTGTCTGGACTTGAAATAAACAGTGTTCTATAGATAATTCCTCAATTTCACTTGAATGTTTCTCCCAGAGCACAGTGGTGGTGTTCCTGTTGTTTCCCCTTAACCCTATTTCCCAAACTTGCCTGATCATTAGAATCACTTTAAGTGCTTAAAATACAGATTCTTGGCCCCCAATCCAAACCTACCACCTGCTTAGCCAAAATCTAAAGAGAATGGATCTCAATCTTTATTTGTAAGGAGTCCCTCAAGTAATTGTTATGACCAGGAACACTTGAGAATGCCACACTAATTTTTTCAAGTTATATTGTCCATCTCTGTCACTCTTAAGTAATTTGAGTCTGATTCCCGCATTTGATTTTGTATCATGCCCTAAACTTTCTTACAGTTTCTGAGTTAAAAATGAGATTTCACATAAAAATCTAATACGTGGCTTTAGAAAACAGCAAATTTTAGTGTTCTTTAGGTTTTTATCTTTGGATATCATCTCCAAGTTGACATGTTTCCCAAATAAAATCTATGCTGTGTGTTCTACCCAGTTTTCTCTGCATTAGGGAATGAACCCATTCAGATACAGATCAGGTTTTTAAAACCTTGACTTGTGGTTAAGCTGCTTTGTTTCCCTGACCCGTGATTCTATGTGCCTTTCTGAGACCTGCAGAATCCAACACTACACCTACCTCTACCCACAGTCTAGAAAGCTCAAGTTAGAATGTTGAATTAGCATACTATGGAAAAACTTTCTTCACTAAAAAACCTGATAATGAATTAAACTCATCTTCTCCAAGTGTCCTACTTTACCTGTATTGGTAACTGAGAAGTGTAGCAATTTAGTAATGTGTGCTATTGACTTGTTAACACACTGTATAACTATAGCGTTCTTATGCATCAGAATAAGCTAGCAATACTATAAGTTGCTTTGAGCATACTGAAAATAAGAGTCATGGAATATTATAGCAATGATATGAATGAATTGTTCTACTCTTCCCCCCAATAAAAGCAAACGCTTAACGATATCTTTTGAATATGTAAGTTCCATTAAGGTCAGCTGTCAATTTGGTAGAGCTATTAATCACAGATATTTGGCTGTGGCAAGAAATTTCAAATAAAGACCATCCAACTTTACTGTTTTTAGGCAAAAAGTATTCCCAGGCAATGTCAGAAAAGCCTGTACCTCCTCACCACAATCCTGACTCACTTTGAGGAGACCGTAGGCTAAGTTTCAGCTTTGCGTTTGTTTTGTCACCTCTAGCAATCAAGAGAACATTTGGGCTGCCTGTGATTACTCTTTTCAGGAGAGCGCTTGACACGCTGTGAACACTGGTTTATTTTCAAGAGGTTTTTCTATCTTCAGGTAGAAGTTTAGAAGATAAATCTAAAATAATTTTGCTTTTGCTTGGACACACACATTGCACAGAAAAGTATTAACTAAGCCACATCATGAAGTGTAATGTAAGAAGACTGATATATATTTGTATATGCCTTTAAATACTGTTTCGAAAACATGATTTTAATGGCTGCATAGTATTGTTCCCAAATAAAATTTTTAGTGAAAATGTAGGGTATTCTATATATGGTATAGTCCAATTTGGTTAAAAAAGAAAGTTGAAGGAAAGCAAAGTTTAGAAGATAAATCTAAAATAATTTTTCTTTTGCTTGGACACACACATTGCACAGAAAAGTATTAAGAAAATAAGCATTGACCAAAGAATTGACCAAATCAGTAAAGCAGTTAACCTTTCCCCAAATCCATTTCTCTCCAATCCTTTTCTATGTATGTGGTATTCTTTTGCCCAAGTCTTCAGACTCAAAATACCCATCCAGTCTTACTGGACATCTCTACCAGACTGTTCTGGAACCTCAAAATGAATGCATTATTTTCCCTACAGACTTGCTCCTGGTATTCTATTCTGTGTCAGAGAGCTGCTATACTCTCCTGACTGGCCTTCCTACCTGTCTTGTTCTCGTCAAATTCATGATCCCTGTTGATCTAAAATTCAAATTTGACTTTGTTGCTTCCCTGTTAAAGGCCTTCAGTGGCTCCCTGTCTTCTAAAGGATCAAGACAAGGCTTAAAGCCTTCTATGCCCTCCTCGTCACCAATTCCCACTTCACTATTTGCTACATAAAACTACTTCCAGCTTGTTCTGGAGTAGCTTCCAGAATACCCCTAGCTACTTACTCCATTCTTCAGTCTGGATTTTACTATTCCCCACACCTTCCCAAGCTGACTGGCCTCCTTGCTAACTTGCTCAGTCTTAGAGACTCAGGCTTAGACTCAGTGCCACTAGACTGAGTTAGGGAGCCCTGAATCCATACCTCCATATGGCAGGTACATTTGTATCACAGAACTTGCTATGTCATATTGTAATTATCCATCTCCCCTGATAAGCTGGGGACCAGAATTATATTTTAGGCCCAGTGTTTTTCCAAAACTTAGTGTATTGAGAGCTACATAGTATTTACTCAATATATTTTTATTAAATGAATTTGTAAAAAGAGAGTAGACCAATAACAAGTTCTTAAACTGGGGCTCCAAGGAAACATGAAGGCCTGAGAAGAGAGCCTAGGAACTGCAGTGGAGCAGCACCTCTTTTCTTGGTTTTGTCGATTGGGTTTGCAATTAAGAATTTGAAAAGTTTTTGTGCTACAAAAAAAAAAAAATGTTAGAAAACCACAGGGCTAGATAATCTCTAATACCCTTTCCGTTTGAGTACAATTCAGGGGCAGAACCATGCAATTTTATAAATATCTAGCATAGCTTTATGACTGCAAAATAGAGATTTGTTTTCCTGACAACTGGATAAAGGTAGAAACGCCACAGTGCAACCTGACCTGTGTGCCTATGTGATCAAAATTGTTCTGCAGCCACTGAAGCTTTCAGGCATCACCTCAGGAGGGAAGGAGAGGACTCCCGATTGTTTTTCTTAAAACTAAAACACACATCAACCTCTTTGAAATCCCACCCAGGGAAACCTTTCCTCCCTCCCACTATGTCCCTGGCCTCCAGCCAACCACCCCCACCACAGAGGCACTCCATGTGGTTCCTAGTCTATTCCAGTGGTAATTTAGAAAAAGACAAGATGAGAAGCAGATTTAAATTTGATCTTCCTAAAGACAAACTGCAGTGTAATAAAAGTATAATGAAAACGCCCAACCTGATGCACTTTCCTGTCAAGGAATGTCTTATTAGTGGGGAAAGACCTTTTGCCCTTAAAATAGTGCCAACCCTTAAGAAAGGAAAACAAAAAATAAGATAGGAGTAAGTCACCTTTCTTACTAAGAAATGCAAGAACAAGCATTATAATTCCTTCTGTGTTTTCGAAACTAGTGGGAAGAGCTTAGGCCCTCGGGTGGGTGTGCTGCTTTCTGGTGACCTCAAGCAAGTTTTTTAACTTCACTGACCCTAATTTTCCTCATGTGTAGAAAAAGACTAAGTATCTTCAGGTACCATATAGTTTTCTTTTTATTTAAAATTAACAGTCTGAATAACCCTTTATTAATTAAACTTACAGTCCTAAATCTGAAAAATGTTCGCTAGCTCTCCCACAGTTTGTCAGTAAAAAAGTATTGATGCATTTGTATTTAGTAACCTAGAGCATGCTGTAATGTTAAAGTTCAGCAGTCATGCCAGGAGTGATAGTTTCCACATTTATTAATATTCTCACATGCCCTACTCATTGTATTTGGAATCTGGACTCATGAGGTGGGAGTTATCCTGAAATCATTTGCAAAACTTGATTAAGCTGTAGATGAGATAGAGACAGACGTGAGAGATTATATTGTGAAAACACCTAATTACTGACCATCTTCACTATAGACCAATAGTGTGCATGTTAACTATTTTTAAGTTAGAAGCGAAACTGAAAATGCCAGATGATGACAATGAGTTCATCGTTGTGTTTCCTGTTTAGCTTCATGGATTTGTTTGCATTATTTTAGTTGACTTTCTTTCAACCACCATGGAATAATTCAGAATCACTTCACAACTCAACTTGTGTTAAGCAAAACTAGTGATCGGATTGGCTAAATACATTGCGAATGTACTGTTCAAAGATTTTTCCTCAAATGACTGATCAACTGAGTCTCTTAAAGCAAATTAAAACTTCAGTCATCCTAAATTAAAAAATCTCTAGACATATATCTCTAACATATTCTTGAGCAGACAGAATTTAGTTCAAATTGGAATGTGTTCATGATAATTATTTTTACATGTCTACTTGACTAGTCTATATTGCCCAGTCGATTGGCCAAACACTTAGATGTTGCTATGAAGGTACTTGTAGATGTGATCAACATTTACAGTCAACTGATTTTATGTAAAAACAGATCACTCTCCATGATGTGGGTGGGCCTGGTCCAATCAGTTGAAGACCTTAAAAGCAAAGACAGGTTTCCTGAAAAAGAAGCAGTTCTGCCTCAACACTTCAATATAGAAACCCTGCCTGAGATTGCAGCCTGTTGGCCTGCCCTGCAGATTTTGGACTCAAGACTGCATCAGCTGTAACCTGAATTTCCAACCAGCCAGCTTTACAGATTTCAGACTTGACAGTTGTGTGAGCCAATTCCTTAAAATAAAAATATATCTTATTCTCTCCATTCCCTCTCTCTCGCTCTCTCTCGCTATGTTTATATATATAGACACACAGATTTAGATATCTATGGATAATTTCCTATTGGTTTTGTTTCTCCAGAATACACTATTTCAGCCCGGTGTGGTGGCTCACGCCTGTAATCCTAGCACTCTGGGAGGCTGAGGTGGGAGAATCATTTGAGGTCAGGAGTCCGAGACCAGCCTGAGCAAGAGCCAGACCCCGTCTCTACTAAAAATAGAAAAAAATTAGCCAGTCAACTAAAAATAGAGACAAAAAATTAGCTGGGCGTGGTGCCTCGCACCTGTAGTCTCAGCTACTTGGGAGGCTGAGGCAGGAGGATCACTTGAGCCCAAGAGTTTGAGGTTGCTGTGAGCTTGGCTGACACCACGGCACTCACTCTAGCCCAGTCAACAAAGCAAGACTCTGTCTCAAAAAAAAAAAGAAAAATACACTATTTCCTAATTATTAGTACACTATGAGATTTTAAAAGTTTTACTTCATTTTTGTAATTAAATAACAAATCCCTTCTTAACTTAATTCAATACTTAATACTTGATCTGATATGGCTACCTGGGCTTCAGTTTCTGATCTAGGAAAGACATTTCAGCCCTGAAATATAATACATTTACCAATATGCCTCCCATTGTTCCAGATAAAATCTGAAATAACTTTTCATTCAATCTGAAATAAGATCTCATCAGATGTCCTGAGCCTGACCAAGAGGTAAGATGAAATAATTAACTCCTCTGTTCTCAACAACACTAAAGTCAATGTGATGTATAAGCTGAAGAACATAATCTAGTAATTTTATTTAGAATCACATCAACCCTGTGATCGATTTTTTAAAATATTTTTAAAATTATTTATAAATATGGCCGGGCGCAGTGGCTCACGCCTATAATCCTAGCACTATGGAAGGCCAAGGTGGGAACATTGCTTGAGCTCAGGAGTTCAAGACCAGCCTGAGCAAAGAGCAAGATCCCATCTCTACTAAAAATAGAAAAAATTAGCCGGGCATGGTGGCAAGTGCCTGTAATTCCAGCTACTCGGGAGGCTGAGGCAGGAGGATCACTTGAGCCCAGCAGTTTGAGGTTGCTGTGAGCCAGGCACTCTAGTCCGGGCGATTGAGTGAGACTCTGTCTCAAAAAAGAAAAATTATTTATAAATATATTTAACTACAGAAGTAACATAAAATAATTCTTGTGGTGGGCGAAGGTGGGACGGGGCGCACAAAAAAACCTCAAGCCTTATAGCTAATGAAATGTCTGAATTAACACTGCCCTTCCCTAGTTCCTCTCCAAAGATGACTACAATTTTCAGTTTAGTGTGTATCTTTCTGATCTTTTGTTTTTTTTTTTTTTACCATTTGGATCTTTTAACATGAATTTGAATTGTATTTTATTAATAATAGATGGATCATTCCATCCCATACCAAATATTTCATTATTATTATTCATTTCTTTTAATCTTTTCCCTATACAGAAGCAAAACTATATGTGTGTATATATGCGTGTGTGTAATATGTATATATGAAACTTTGTATGTATGTATACGCGTGTGTGTAATATGTATGTATATATGCGTGTGTGTAATATGTATGTATATATGAAACTCTGTATGTATATATGAAACTTTGAATTATTAAATTTTAAAAACAAGCACAAATTATGAATATTACAAATATACAGAAAAAATTTATCTGACATTTGTTAGTGAATGTATGAATTCCCGAAATCTGGAATATTGGAGAAACATAATAAACACAGCTGAGAAGTAAAACAGTGATTAGTAATTTATATTTCAGAGAAAATTTCAGGTTAGTCTCTAATCCATTTGTTTTATTCTATAGGATTTTAGCACCCAAAGTAGACTACAAAAATACAGAAAAGCAGAATATAGCTACTATTATAATATCTTAGAACGTTATATGAAATAAAAGACAGTATTTAATTTTACTTTTAAATATTTAAGAACATGAGAAATTTCATCTCAACAACCAATCCATTGTTTGGCATTTAACTTCCCCCCCTATGTTATCACTTAATAACCTGATTGAGGAAAAGAAAAAAATGACTTGAATTTGAAAGTCAGGGTCATATGTATTGAACCCTCTCCAAATATAGTTGTTCCTCATATCCCAACTTGGAAAGGTAGCATCACAGAAAACTGCATAGACTTCATCACTAACTGGTCTCAGGTTAATTGCTTTGGGGAGGAGAGGAGAGATTGCAAGCATTTATCAGTGCAAAAGCTGAACAGTCATTTGAATGCTAGTGGTGTCACATTTGTCTAACATTTTGGGATATGACTTTTTTTCTAAGCATTTATATTCATATAGCTGTACCTGTGGAAATATTGCAGAGCTTAGGTCCAGAATCTGTAGGGAAACTGCCTGGGTTTAAGTCTTTTGTTCCACCACTTATTAGCTGTGTGACTTTGTGCAAGACACTCAATCTCTCCATGCCCTAGTACTTGAATCTGTGAAATGGAGATGATAGTACCAGATTCATTGGATTGTTCTGAGGATCAAATGAGTTCATCCATGCAGAGCACTCAGAACAGTGTCTGGAGCTTGACAAGCACTATAAAGTATTAGCTATTATCATTCCCCCTCCTTTTTTCATCCTGCTGTATGTTATTCTGTAAACTGTTTAATTCATTAATGTATTTTGGAAATAGTTCCATAGTATTACAAATAAAATCTACTTTTTTTCAACTACTTCAAGTCTCATTTTCCATATAATGACCTCAAACAGCTCCTTAGTACCTAGAAGAAATATTTACTTTTATCCAAATGCTTACCCCTTTTTCTATAAGATTCAGCGGTATCTAAGCGGAAAAGTGCTTGGTAAACTAAAATGCATTGCGGAAATGTTATTTGCACGGATGTCTTCGCTGCGTATCTGATGGGGAGGGAGATGAGAAGGTTCTGCTTGCATTTACTGAAGACAGTGACTCACCAGAGATGCATAGCAGTCATTGGCAGAGTTATCATACTCTGGCTGTCTTGTTTTTCCCTTCTTTCAGCAACTTGGGTTGCTGCCTTACTGTTTTGAATGAAGCTACACGTGTGCTTAAGGGGAGAGAGTGATTGGCATGGTTGAAGGAGATGTTTACATTATGGATCTGCTCCCTTTCAAAGTTCCCCTTCAAGGGCATAATCTCCTTGGGACCCAAAAAGGATTAGGATCTGCTCCCACCTCATCTCCTGCAGTAGCTCTCCATGCTGTGTGGGTCCTCCACCCCTGAAAACTGCAGAGGACAAGATAAAAAGGCGCTGGGGGAGGAGCGGAGGGCGCTCCTCTGATCTTCCCAACATTCCCCCAGGCGGTTCCCCAGCAGTCTCCCTGTAGGCACAGCCCGGGTACAGGGCCCGCCGGGCTCAAAGCAGGCATTCAGCAAATGTTTGCTGATTAAATAAATGAATCAATTACACCTTTACTTGCCATAGCAAGACAGAGCATATTTTACATTAAAAAAAGGTGGAGTTACATAAAATGTGGGACTGGGGAAAAATAAACAAATAAATAAAGGTGGAGGAAGGGGTTCTGCTAACAACATAGATTTTGTTTAAAAGCAGAAAAACAGCTAAAAGTAAGAGAATTATGTGAGAAAAATGTTTTTTTTTTAATGTAGTGGGAGAGGAATGAGCAAGAAGGAAAAAAATAATAACCTGGAAAGAATAGTGATTTGCTAATGAGCACTCTAACAATCTAAATAGACACAACACTTCCAGCAACTGTTTGCCTCAGTGGCTTCTAGCAAAGTCCTGAATGCCTGGGGTAGAAATCCCTCCTGCTGGGGGTCTGGCTCCTGGGGGGGCTGAGCAGGGCTCCGGAAGGAAGACCCAGAGGCTGCTGCAGGAAGGCCAGCCCAGAGGGCCGGGGAGATTTCCAGCCCCTGTTCCCTTCCCGGGAAGGCTCCAGGGACCTGCGTTTCCATTTGTAGATTCGTTCTCAGAAACCTTTCCTGCCCCATTGCACCTATCACCGCCGCCACTTCATCTCCTTGACTGTCACAGCGCCGCTCTCCCCTGGGTTTCACCCTCAGCCAATTCTTAAGAGAGGCAGCTCCGGGCATCCCTGAGCCTCTTCTTTCCTCACTCTCGTACACGCCCGAGCAAGCTCTGCTCTCCCTGGGCTGTGACGAGCGTCTTTGGACTGACGACTGTTCCCGTGTGCAGCCCTTCTCCCTGAGCACCTCCTCTTGGATGTCCCACAGCTCCCCAAGTCAGTGTGTTCCAAGAACTCATCAGCTCCTCTGCGAAAGACGTTCATTCCTCCTCTCGCCTTTCCCGTTTGCCAGCAGCACTGTCCTCAGTCACCCACGCCAGACACTTGCTCTCTCCTGCGCACGTGGTCACCCGCCCAGCTCTGCCGAATAAAACTCGCCATGCTAGAGGCCTCCCCAGTCCTTAACCGCCCACTCACTCTCAGCAATCCTTCCTCTGTTCTATGTATTCTCTTAAACGCACGTTTAAGATCTCTCCACTGACAGAGTGGTTCTCCTCGAAATGATCCCCTTTCTTCAGAGGACGAACTCCCAGCTGTTAGCATAATGTTCGAGGGTCGTCATAAGTGGGCCCCTGCTGCCATCTCCAACCTAATCTCTCAGCACCCGCTCCAGACAGCACCCTCCGCGATGCCCTCTCCTCGGTATGGACCTTTGTAGACCCCATTCAGTCTTCCAGGAACTCTCTTCTCCTTTGTCTAGCTAATTCCTATTTTTTTTTCCAGACTGGGTCCAAGTGTTACGTAGATAGCAAGGGATTCTGGGTCTCCGAGGGATGGGGGGGAGGGACTACCCTATGAACCTGCCAATCATAACTCAGCACCGGCTGCAAAAGAGTGCAGAGGACTCTCTAGCCCACCGGCCAAGCTGCAAAGGTACCATAGAGTCTGGAAATTGACCTAGAACAACCTGCTCCTGAAACACAAAAGCCCCTGAAGGTGCTCTAAAGGGCACATAACCTGAGGTGAGGATCGCTCCAGCTTTCGTGAGGGCAAATCCACCTTTACGAGGTGGGGTCAGAACTCAACTTGGCAGCTTGTGAATCTTTTAGGGCATAGGGATAAGGCAGATCTGCCTAGGGCGTTTCGGCACTTTCCCATCCACGGAGCTGGGACACACGCCTCATACTTAGCCAGATGGTCTTTGAGCCGGTTTCTTCCCACTCACATGTCTGAGTTGATGCAATTGTGTTCCCGAGGTTATAAGAGAAAAGTTGCTGGCGATCGTATCAGAAACAGCCGATGCCCTGTTTGTTTCTGTGGCAAAGGTTCTCACAACAGTCAGCCTTCTCCAGAAGTGTACACACAGCTCGCCTGGCCAGGCTACAGTCAGCAGGAGCTGTGGTCAGGTGGAGAACACTGTGCTCTGGAAGAGAAACATCCTAGTCAGCTCAGAGGATGACACTCATATGGTGCCTCATAAGAAATAAAAACAGAAATCTAAGTCCTGAATAGAGTTTTCAGGTGGGTCCCATTCAAGACTAAATGAACAGAGTGTTTCTTCATCCAAATACAAAGAATAAAGGGAAAAGATGGAACATACCATTGGACCCAGCAGGGATATTTGGACTTTTCATTTTTACAAGTGGTACCGTAAATGTGTCAGAGTTCAGGATGAAAGTTAAAATTGTGTACTATCAAGTGATTGCTTCCCTTGCGGGCCTCAAATTTATCTAACTCTGTTGGCAGAAAGGAGGTCGGTAGCAGATTAGGGATACCAAAATCCCTCTCCTATACCAGATCTCAGAGTCCCCTAGAATCCTGGGGAGAGCAGGGATGATCCAGTTTGTTAGGAAAGCAGAAAGTGAGGCAACTCCAAAGGAGGAAAGAGGCCAAAAAAGCATTATTTATTTATTTATTTATTGACCACACATAGTGATATCCTTTTTATAAGATTGTAAACCAAGTAAAAGAAAACAATGTATTGTTCAAGTACCCATAATATGTGATCAAGCTATTTTTAAAAAGCAAAGGAAAGATAAAGACAAAATTCAGGATGGAGGTTGCCTTTAGTTGGGGAAGGCTTGTGGACAGGGGCCTATTGATGGATACTGGCCCCAGGCTAGTTGGATTCCTGAGTTTATTATTCATGGGTTTTATATAAGCAAATATGTAAATGCATGCATAAGCAAAGCAAACACAATGAAAGAAATAATGCGTGGACTAAACAATGATCGTGTGTTCTTCAGCATTTAAAAGCATTCACAGAAGTGTTGCGCATCATGGCAAAATTTTGGAAATTATCAAATTAGATTGCTTTGTAAATAATTTCGTCTTCTCTATTTTCTCTGTTTCTTCTTTCTGGAGCTCTTATTATTTGACCATTGCATCTTGTGGGTTGATTCTGTTTTCTATTTTCTCTTCTAATCCTTCCGATTATCGTTTTGATTTACATTATAGTGTTACACCTTTGGTTTGTACAGAGGAATGGTAGAAGAAACTATACACAGACCCTCTATTGTGTTTATCGAGAAATGTTCAAGATATTCATGTGTCACTAGGTGCCCTCATAGGAAAACCCACATCTTATAGGCCTAAATGACAAAAATGTTTTCTTTCTCCTAAAATACTGAATTGTCATTGTTTTAATGGAATGTGAAATTTTAACTTTTATGTTTCTTTTTACTTTGGCTATCAAGCAGCTCCAAAAAATATTTGCGGTCCAATTTTAATAACCATATAAAAACACTTTATGACCTATAAATCTGCATGCCATCCTAGCTTTAAACCCTTTGTTTTTTAAATTTCTATTTAGCATAAGGTTAGAAATCTTATAAATCACCTCAACTCCTTTATGGAATAAAGTATGAAAATATACAGTAAAATAAAAAATATAAAGAAACATATTGATATTTCAGGGAGCCCTTGAGTTAGGTTGTAATCTTCACAAAATATATCCATATTTGTCCTCCAAGTTAGTGAGTTACATGTGACAGATAATTTCCACTCCAGTTGGTACTTTCTCAGTTTTCAGGACAAGAATGTCATCCACAAAAGTGGCCCTCTCAGGATCTCTAGACGCCGTCCACTGGGTGAACAACACACATCTCAACATCAAAATTTCTTGCCACCTTTGCTAGCCATTAGGGCAGGGGTAACCTGAGGGGCAGCTGGGAAAGACAGCTGCTCCGGCAGGGACCTGGGCCCTTCCCTCACCTTTACTGGATAGCTCTTTCGCACATAGTAATCCTCCTTCTCAGGGTGCCAGAGTGTCCCTAATCTTATTATGAAACAGATAATTTTGATAGCTGCTCCTCTCAAGGAAAACGGGATTCACTAAATCTGGTCAGATAAGTCAAATTGAAATTAATCCTCCTAGACAGACACTTAACGGTGTTACAATGGGATTTATAGGCTTATCGTTGTGTAGCATCTTTTTAAAAAGCATTGGACTTTCAGTGTTTTGTTATTAAATAAGTGTGAAAGTGAGGTTATATCCACTGCTTCATAATCAGCGAAAATTTTTGGGAGCATTTTGATATCTCCTCCTGACTCCTGGGCCTAAAATAATAGAAGCCGGTTCCTTTCCTCTCTCCCTTTTAGTCAACAAACGCAATCCTGGAGAAATCATAGATATTTCTTGACTTAATATATTTATGGGGCAGTAGCAGGAGGGTTTTTACAGACAGGAAGAAGAACAGCAAAGGCATACTTAGAGACTTGGGATGATCTGCTGGGAAAACTATGTGAGTGGTGTGAGGAGTATTTAAAGCCATGTTTAGAAACCCCCTGGAAGGGTGCACAGGAAACCAAGGAGGGCCTGGGAGAAAGCAGCGGGAAGGAAGACTTTTCACCCTATACCAATGTGAATTTCGAGCCACGTGGATATAATATCTACTCTAGAAAGAATTAAAATTGTTTAAAAATATATTAAGATTCCAGTTTGGAAGGCCTAAATGCTAAGAAGTTATAATATTTTCTTTTCAGCAACACTAAATGATATGATCAATGTGGCACTTAAGAAAGTAGAGTCTGGCGTCAGCGGGCAAGATAGCGCTTTTTCTGGACACTTTGAATGCAGAGGCTTAAAGATTCATTCATACCCCTGGCTAGTATTTGCACCCATTAGGCTCTTTTTTTTTTTTTTTTTTGTGAGACAGAGTCTCACTCTGTTGCCCAGGCTAGAGTGCCGTGGCATCGGCCTAGCTCAGAGCAACCTCAAACTCCTGGGCTCAAGCGATCCTCCTGCCCCAGCCTCCCGAGTAGCTGGGACTGCAGGCTTGCGCCACCATGCCCAGCTAATTTTTTCTATATAATTTAGTTGGTCAGCTAATTTCTCTCTATTTTTAGTAGAGACAGGATCTTGCTCTTGTTCAGGCTGGTCATGAACTTCTGAACTCAGATGATCCACCGCCTCGGCCTCCCAGAGTGCTAGGATTACAGGCGTGAGCCACGGCGCCCGGCCCCAGTTAGGCTCTGGTAACATAGCTGTTGCTACTGTGGTCATTATGGCTGTGGTTAATGATGATTATAATGTTGATGATAGTGAGGACCATGGGGGTGCAATGATACCATTTTGTACAATAGAGATTCCAGAAGCTTTTGGGGTAATCCACACGTCTAATGCTCACCCTGCCAACTCCTCTAAATCCCAACCCCCTGCCCCCCACAATAGCTGCTCTAGTTCAGATGCTTATCTTGTTGCCGATTTTCATTTCTTTCCCATTCAAAGGATCCTTTCCACACTGAGGTCACCCATCTTCTCCAAGGATCCATCTCCTTCCCAGAATCCTACAATGAGTCCCAAAGGCTTCTCAGATCAAAATTTCTCACTAGTGGTTTTTGCTGCCTAAACTCTCTTCTTCCCCCATATACAATTGCCAGCTGGGCCCTCCACTCTGACAAGGAACCTGTCTGTCCTTTAAATGCTGTGGTTATAGGGATCCTTGTCCATCCCTTTTGCCATGTTTTTCATCTCAAAATTCTACTGCAACAGCAACTTCACTCAAAAAACATTTAGTATCACATACGTTTTTAAATCCTGTCAAAAACCACAAATAAGATAGAATTTTTGCCATTCAGAAGTGCACAAATGGGCTGGGTGCAGTGGCTCACGCCTGTAATCCTAGCACTCTGGGAGGCCTAAGTGGGTGGATCGCTCAAGGTCAGGAGTTCGAGACCAGCCTGAGCAAGAACGAGACCCCGTCTCTACTAAAAATAGAAAGAAATTATCGGGACAACTAAAAATATATATATAGAAAAAATTAGCCAGGCATGGTGGCGCATGCCTGTAGTCCCAGCTACTCGGGAGGCTGAGGCAGGAGGATCGCTTGAGCCCAGGAGTTTGAGGTTGCTGTGAGCTAGGGTGACGCCAT
>CAUYSK010007337.1:0-19997 GCA_963575035.1 Avahi laniger | reverse complement strand
GAGTCCTCTACTCAATAATCACCTCCCCTTTCAGGACCCGCTGGGTGCCAGAGACCCGCTTCCTGAGTCCTAACTGCCTCTGGGGTATATTCCTGGCACGGAGCTCCGGGAAGTTCAAGATGCTTGCCGCTCGCGTCTTCTTTTCACTGAGACCCACGTTTCCAGACCCAATTCTACATCCACTTCACACGAGCCCCTGCCTCTCGGAGGGCTTGTAAGTCAGTGGGGAAGCTAGACTGTCTCGTGCGGGACTTGTCCCGGTGCACTTACTGGCCAGGCTGGCGCCGCCGTCGCACGCTCCTCTCTCTATTGTCGTCTGTCCGCACTTTCCAGGTTTTGTATTCCTATCTCCTGTTATTCTTTTTCCTGATTTGTGTGTCCCCCACTGAATCTGCACCTATTCCCCTTGCTGTTTTTGTGGGAGAGCGCTCTGATTGTGTGTAGCAGACCAGGATCTATGTCTCCCTCTCTGGAAGCAGGGATCCGGGAGGCTACCCTAACTCCGCCATTTTTCCGACCAAAAGTTTTTTTTTTTAATGTACATGTGAGATGGATTATTGCCACCATTTTGGAGATAAGTTACACTCAACTCCTCAACTAACTGAGTAAACAGTGGTACAGAGACTGAGAACTTTGGCTCCTAGAGCCAGGAAACTAGGATTATGATCCCAGATGAGATGCCCATATTTGGTTGAGAGACAGAAGCTAGCTCTAGATATTGGTTGGGAAGAACCATTAGGGCTCTATCTCCATTAACTCAGGCTCAGGATGCAGCTTGTAGCTCCTGTCTTTGAGGGTGAAGAGTCTACTAGACAGGACAACTAACTGGGCAAAAATTAAAGGGAACCTAGGTAGAGACCCAATCCTGAAAATGAGGTGAAATTGGAGAAAGGAATGGGCAACCTGGGATTAGACAGACTGAGGAGTTTTGGCAGTGAGTAATCTCAGAAGGGGGAATGTGAACCAGTAAATCCTATGTTGGTCGGTATGACTTATTACCAAATCATACAATGTGGGCTTCAGAGGCAGATAAAATGTACAGACTCTCAAGGTCTCTGGAACTGGTTCAGACGCTAGCTCACAGAAGATGTCATGGTAAAGGGTTAGTGATTGCACACAATGGAAATCAGGCAAAGGTTAAAGCACAGAGAGAAAATAGGCACTTTATTTTTCTGAAAGAATCCTATGTTTTACCTCTTTTTTTGACCATTGCATCTCTTAAACACATTTTCAATTAAGAAATGACTACAAACTTCTATACAGAAATTGCCAACTTATAATGATTTGACTTACAATTTTTCAAGCTTTCTGATGGTGCAAAAGTGACACACATTCAGTAGAAACTGTACATGGAATTTTGAATTTTAATCTTTTCCTGGGCTGGAGATATGCTATATGATACTCTGCTGTGGGATGCTAGGCAGCAGCAGGGAGTCTCAGCTCCCAATCAGCCATCCTGAGGGTAAACAAATTGATGCTCTACAGTGTATTGTGTTGCCAGATGATTTTGTTAAACTGTAAGCTAATGTAAGTGTTCTGAGCACCTTTAAGGTAGGCTAGGCTAAGCTATGATGTTCAGTAGGTTAAGTGTATTAAATGAATTTTCAACTTACAATATTTATCAGGATGTAACCCCATCATGAGCTGAGGATCATCTGTACTTCTCTTTATAGAACTAAGATACTGATTTACTAAGAAATGTTAAGGTTATACTTAGATGGAATAAAACCGCAAATGTTGATTGAAGTCATTCTATTTCTTTGGGGAACAGGGATTTAATGAATGGCAATGTGCTTTATAAATGCTCTTCTTACTTTTTCTTTGAACAAGAAAGAAGAGCTTTTAAAATAATCTCAATATAATCCCCCCAAATCAATGCCAATACATTGAAGTATTGGGGCCTAAATTTTTTCCTGACCTAGCAGCTCTCTTGCTAACTTCCCAAGATAGTAAAAAGGTGACTTACTTTTGTTTTCAGTCCCTCCTTGCACCCCAGGATACTATAGACCAGTATCTTGACTTAGCGTTTCCAGTAATTGTGAATGGTCCCGTGGATAAGCGCTGATTGTCTTATTCAGAGTCCCTTCCTTTCCACCTCTTTCTTGAGAAGAATTTTTTGTATCGAACTATATCCACAGCCCCGCAGTTGCCCAGCTCCATGCTCTTGATGCCCGCCCACATGCAGCTGTCATTCAAACTGCTATTCCCATTTGATTGTTAGAAATGTCAGGCACTGGGTATGCACTCTTCACACTGAACAAGTGTCAGTGAGATGCATGTCTGCAGAAGGAAATGTGTCCAGACATTTGCCATCCATATCCTCCTTACTTTATTCTCTGAAGAGGAGGGAGGGGAAGGAGATAATTCATAAGTAAGACCAGGGAGAGAATATGAGTGTTCTTCTGTCACAGTTACCAGAGCTCAAAAAAGATTAGGAATTCATTCTGGTCTTCATAACCACCTTGATGCAGTCCTGCAATTCTCAGGCTGTTTCTTCTTCCTACTTGGAAACTAAATATTTAAGATAACCTCCACGTCACATACGAAAGAGTTAATTGTATTATTTCTGTTACTGGAAAGCTCTGCTCACAAAAAAACATCTATTGGGATAGCATAGATACATATTCAGAGCAGCCCAAATGTTTTCCTACTACCTAATATTATTTCTAGAGATAAAAATCAATTTGACAGTCAATTTTTCCACACAAAAAGGAGGCCTATTTTCATTGGCTACTGAATAAATACTGCTTCAAAATCTTGGATTATTGTGGGATATTATTTAAATGTGTGCTCTTAGTTCAACTAAACACTTGGAATACCAAAACCTAAAGCAATTGTGAGTCACATTTTAGTGAGAAACGCCCTTGTTCATTGAACTTATGACATTTAAATCTGACAGTGATTTCATACAGGTGTTTACATTAGAACATAATTCTATGGTAGCAAATATCACAATGACTGTGCTTTAACAATGACAGCAGTGGCTATAAGGGCCAGGATTTCAACTAGCAGATATTTTGTACACTAATTTAATAGGAAGATGATTCTGAATTTAGTTTCCCATATTGAATAGGTGTGTTGCATAACAGCATGAAGTGATGCTTCAGCAGAAACCTAGGCTTTTGGCACATGGGCTGGACGTTAGGACAAAGGTGTTCTGCTGTACCGCGGTATGCTTGCCGGCATACCGTGCTTGCTGTCAGGTTCCTTCCCTGTGTAGTATTTTCAAATACTCATCTTGTTAGCACCTATTCCTTATCTCAGTGGATTGCCATCAAAGTTAGTTTTTTAAAAAATACAAAACTCTTTGAGCTTCTCTGATTACTTTTCATTTTCTATTTGAAAATAGGCTATTCCTAGGAAAGGAGGACCTGGGCCTTGCCCCAGGTCATAGCGAATAACTAGTAGTCCCTCTCACACACTGTAGATGGACTTTAAGTTACTCTGATCCTTCTGTAGAAAGCACAGCTCAGCCTTAAAACCTGTAGCACTGGAAACCCTCTGGAGGCAACTAGTATTATAAACTGCTGTCAGAAAAACCAAAACTATTTTTTATGCCAATAGAAGAGATCTAAAAATATTTTTTATTAGAAAAAGAATATTCTTGAGAGTTATACCTAGTTTTATATTTGACCCCGAGGTTACAAGATGTGGTGGTCTTGTAACTGCGAATGATAATCGTAACAGACATAAAGATCTGAAAAAGAGCAAATGTATTATGAGTTGTCTCTTTAAAACCCCCTGCCCTTTTTGGGAATTAAAACCTGCATTCTTGCCCAAGGTCAGTAATCAACAAGGAAAAAAAAATGTTCTTTTTTCTTTGTTTTCTAGTATCTTAAACCACAGGAGCGGACTCAACAGAATTGTCTGCAGGTCAGGAGATCATCCTCAGTGGAGATACGGTTGACAAAAACCACCAACTACAGTTAAATGACAATAGCCCAAAGCTGTAACATGTGACACTGGTTGCTCACACCTCAGCTGAGCCCAACTTCTGAAACTACCCCTTTAAAAAACCTTGCATTTCTGGTGGGATGGCAGTTTTTTGAGATGCTAATATGCCACCCTCCTCATTTGCTCAAGTGGTTCCTCAAACCACTTGTTCTTCGTTTCCATTCACTGATTTGGCCTTGGGGACAAGGACCAAACTTTCAGTAAGAAAATTTGGTGTCCCTGGGTGGGCCTATTGGTGCCCTGGTGGAACAGCACCTGAAGACTGCTCCCATGGCTGGAAGAGGTGGGGAGAAGCCCCAGGTCAAGCTGTGGGTCTTCCCCGGGAGAAGCATATTTTCTTGGTGAGAGAGTGAGGGACCACCCCAGCAGCTGATGGAACCTGTTTAGCTCCGGGGAACTCGAGTCTCTCCCTCTCCAAGTTAGAGGCAACTCCTTGCAACCTGAACCTTGTTGAGGAACCAATACCCTTGATTCCACGCACTGGGGGAAGGTTTTGAACATTCCAGGCTTGTAGTAGGGCATTTGTAACATCGTAGGTGTGGCAGTCAGGGTTGAGCAGAACTAGGGAACCTGGAGGATTCATGCTCTTTTGGGTTATGAGACTTTGGTTTTTTTGCATGTTCCCACTTGTCTGGTAGGCCTTGGCATTGAGATTGAGATTGTTCACATTGGGAATTCCCTGTATTGTCTACTTGTCAACTTGTGTTTGTTGTTGTTTATAAGTTTGTTTGTTTTTTTTTTTTTTGAGACAGAGTCTCGCTGTTTCTCTAGACTAGAGTGACATGGCATCAGCCTAGCTCACAGACCTCAGACTGCTGGGTTCAAGTGATCCTAGCTGAGACTACAGGTGCATGCCACCATGCCTGGCTAATTTTTTCCCCTATTTTTAGTAGAGACGGGGTCTTCCTTTTGCTCAGGCTGGTCTTAAATGCCTTACCTCAAGTGATCCTCCCTGCCTCTGCCTCCCAGAGTGCTAGGATTACAGGCATGAGCCACCACTCCTGGCCCAATCTCAAGCAGTTGATCTTCTTCTGGCACGGACAAAGTTGATTCACCTGGCTTATTCACAAGTAGGTCATGGATCCATTCCTTCCCAGTTTGGGGGCTTTTGTGGTTGGGAAGTAATGCTCGAGCTCTTTTGAAAGCTGAGGTAGGTGATCATACATCGGCTGGGAGAAACAAGGCCCTGGCGCAGTCTCTTTCAAAATCTCTGCTATTGTTTGAAACATGTCAAAAGTCCCAGTGTTCACTTGTCACCTCCATAATTCCAGTTTGGCTTTGAATGCAGCCACTTTATCTGCCGGCTTGAACACAGTTGTCATTCCCCCTGAAGTGACAGATTGAGTTTGTTGAACAGGACAACAGAGTGAGACTCTCTCTCAAAAACAAACAAACGAACAAGCAAACAAAAGAAACTACTTGAGATCACAAATGACGGTGGCCTTAAAAGTATGTTTGAGACAACTTCAAATCTCCATACATTCTGGATTAAAGTCAAGTCAGAATATTTTGAGATTGCCACAAAAGCACTGAAAGGCTGCTTCCATTTCCAACATCCTATCTTTGTGAAGCAGGGTTGTCTGCAGTGACAGCAACCAAAACAAGATTACAGAGTAGACCGAACATAAACAACACACTTTGGGTGTCGCTGTCTCCCATAACCCCCAGACAGGACCATCTAGTTGCAGGAAAAGAAGCTCAGGGCTCCCACTGATTCCGCATTATGGTGAGTTGTGTAATTATTTCATTATATATTATAATGTAATAATAACAGAAATCAAGTGCACAGTAAATGTAATGCACTTGAATCATCCCTAAACCATCCTCCTCAACCCTGGTCTATGGAAAAATTGTCTTCTGTGAAACTGGTCCCTGGTGCCAAAAAAGCCAGGGACCACTGATTTAAATCAATATGAACCCCACTACACTGATGAGGATGAAAAGAGAGCTAAAGGCTGAGGCTTTCACACTTGCGTGATATAGCTAAGTGGAGACAAAATTCTCATGGACTCATTCTTCTACCTAAAGCTTTGGTTTGGTCCCTTATGAGGTACCTACATGAATGCGCACATTATGGATGTGATGTCTTCATGGATTTGGTGGGACCTCATTTAAGAGGACCCTGTTTGCAACAAACTATCCAACAAATGACTCAGAGCTGTGCTTTGTGTCCTTGAAACGATCCAAAAGCAGAAAGGTGATCTGCTGCACAGGGAACCCAACATGTGGGGACCCACCCTTTCAATGATTGGCAAACTGATTACACTCAGATGCCTAAAATGACTGGAAACTTCAAATACTTGCTTGTATTAGTAGATACCTTTTCAAACTGGGTAGAGGTTTATCCTATCTGAATGGAGAGAGCATACGAAGTTACCTGAATCCTTCCGAAGGAACTCATTTCAAGGTATGGACTCCCTTCTTCTATAAAGAGTGATAATGGACCCTCCTTTATATCAGATGTAACTCGACAAGTAAGTAAAGCTCTACATCTAGAATGGAAATTGCATGCATACTGGAGACTTCAATCTATGGGAAAAACAGAGAAAATGAATCATACTTTAAAGAAAACTATAACAAAATTGATGTAGGAAATCCTTCTAAAGTAGGATAAGGTGTTGCTGCTTGTCCTCCTCCAGATAAAGGTAGACCCTAGAAGTAGGTTTAAGTTAAGCCCCTATGAAATAGTTTATGGGAGACCCTTCCTAGCACCCTGAGGTAAGTATGGCAATATAACCATAAGTGAAGAAAAAACAGTAAAGTAATATGTCAAACAAACAAATCAAATACTAACCACTATATATGAGTTTGCCTCTTTTAGGTCCCTTCCCCAGTTGGAAGCATACCTCCACCCCTTTAAACCAGGAAACCGGGTGTTGCTTAAATCCTGGAAAGAACAAGGACCCAAAAACAACTGGCAAAGAAATGGAAGGGACCCTGTGAAGTGCTTCTTACAACTCACACCTTGTTGAAATTGTCAGAAGTAAAACCCTGGGTCCATCATAACAGAGTAAAGAGGTGTTCCATGGAAGAAGAGGATCCAAGCCTCCAGTGGATGGATCCACCTTTGGGTGAACTAAAGTATCTATTTAAGAAGAAGGGCAAACAAAAACATTGATGTTTTTGCTAATCTTTCTTTGGTTATTTGTTCTGTCTACAAAATGGAGAGACAACTCCTTCGTGAGGATTTCCCAGACTATTGCCCCTTCTGCTGATCTGTCTCGCTTCTGGGTTTGTTATTGTGACTAGTAGCTGCATACTCAGGGGTCCCATGTTTCTTTCTTACCCAGCCCTGTATCAGACATTATGTACAAGGTGACAGTAAGGACCTACTGGTGTCTTAAATACCAAGCAGGGTAAAATCTCTCTTATCAGGTAGCCTCAATTTCACCTTGTCAGTCCTCATGGTTATAGTAGTTGTGTATGCCCTGCATAAGAATCTGTTGCATTCTTTATTTTTTTTGTAGATCTACTGCCAAAGCTTTGACAAACCAGAAAGAGCAATGACATAAATAAGTACAAACTTTCCATCTAAAACATCGACCCAATTCAGCAGAAGTATCTCAATGACTGAGTTGCGCCTTCTCCTATAGATATGGAAGGATAAAATTGACAGTGGGGAATATGTAACAGAGGTAAAAGTCTGAAAAAGGGGTAAAATGTATTACAAGTTGTCTGTTTGAAATCTGCATTCCTGCCCAAGACCAGTAATGAAAGGGGAAGAAAAATGTTCTTTGTTTTCTAGTATCTTAAATCACAGGTGATGGCTCAACAGCATTGTCTGCAGGTCACGAGATCATCTTCACTGGAGATACGGTTGACCCAAACCACCAACTGTAGCTAAACAATAGCCCAAAGCCGTGGCATGTGACGCTGGTTGCCAGCACCCAAGCCTGATCTCTGAAATCCCCCTTTAGAAAGCCCCGTATTTCTGCTTAAAGGCAGGACGGCAGTTTTTCGAGACACTCATCTGCTGCCTTCCTCATTTGCTGGAAAATTAATAAACTTCTTTTTGCTTTTCCTCAAACCACTTGTCCTTGTTCTTCGTTCTCACTGATTCAGCCTCGGGGACAAGTACTGAACTTTCAGCAACATAATCAATGTGAACAATAGCGCTATTTACCAATAGCAAAGAGCATTTGTGTTTGGACTTCCAACTAGAACTCTTTCTGGGTTCTGCTTAAATTTGGTTTTTAATTTCTTGAAATAGTTTTGGAATCCACTGTTGAGATAAGGATAGTAATATCACGATATTGATTTTGCTTTTATATTATATCAAGAAATAATGAAACGTTTTAAAACATACTTTAATATTCAAGCTCAATCAGACTAATGACTAATACTCAATAAGACTATGTATACTTTCCCATTGGCTCTTGAATCCTGTGTATGTGTACGTGTGTGTGTGCGCGTGTGTGTGAGTGTTGAATGTTTTCTGTTAGGTTTTTAGCCACGTAGGGTGCATCAGCTTATTTACACTCCAGCATGGTGAGCAGCAGGGTAAGCCTGTGGTTCCCTTGGATCTGGTGAAACTGTGATTCTGTGGGAACATTTATAATATCACGTTTTCTCTTCTAAAGGGCGATTGAGGAAACCGATGCCTCTGGGGCTTTCGCATGAGTCAGTCGACAGTCAGCACTGCTGCTTGTGAGCTGTTGGCGGACACCAGCCCCCGCAACCCTCCCCTTTCTCCGTCTTGGGAAGTGCACGTCTCTATCACTTCCATGCATTCCTTCTCCTGCTCTGAAATGTTTTTCTTAACAGAGGTGTGTGTGTGTGTGTGTGTGTGTGTGTGTGTGTGTGTGTGTGTGTATGGGGAGAGAGAGGTAGGAGAACAGGTGATTTATATGCTTTAAATTCCCTTCCATTTTGCAAGGGGATCGTATGCTATTTCCAAGGCAGAGACATCCTATGAAAACAGATTTCATTAGAGAGTCTGAAACGACAGGAATGGTTTAAATTTAGCATCGGGGAGGGAATACTGCTTCTAGGTAACGCACATCTAAAATGTTTCCAAATGTTTTATCTGATGCCAGCTGTGCAGCCTTCTGGATAAATCATTTCACATCATACACTTCAGAGCATTTAGTGCAGATGTATCCCTCTGCCACAAAAATCCTTCACTGAAAACAAGAAGCCTCTGTGGTGCTACCGCCGCAAAAGGAGCTGTCCCTCACCCCCACCCATGACAGCATTTCCAGCACCATCACCTCATCCCATCGGCTCGGTGACGGGGCTCAGTGTGCTGCAGACCAATAAATGCTGCCCACTGGGGTTCAGTTTCCCTGGGTACACCAGCCATTCACTCCTATTTATTTTCCTTTAGACCCGGTGAATCATCTTTTGTGCCGTCTTACATTGCATGACTCATTTAAGGCTATTTTCTGCCCAGTCTCAGCCCAGTGGCTCATTTCTGAAGAGGGCCCTTCCTCCTCTGTTAAATGTCATGGATCACAGCATTGCACTTTGTAGGAATCCCAGACTTGCTTTACTGGAGTTTAGTGTAGTTAAACAATAGGAGGATGACAAGGAAATTGTCATTGTGTGGGTGAAACTACATGGCCCTCTCAGACACTTATTTTAAGATGGTGCTTTGCACGTCGCTTTCTGGGGATGACAGTGTTGGACTTTGTAATTTTGTTCCTTTTTCTTTCATCAGGAGACCCATTGTATCAAATGCAGAATGTGAAATCAATATCTGCTTAAAGAAGTTTTCAGAACAAAGGTAGCTAGTGGTTGATCCCATTTCTTAAGGGTCTCCCTTTCCCTCCTCTTTTCCATTTACCGTTTTTCCATGTACATTTTGGAGTGAAAAAAATTTTGATTTCTCCTTTATGCAAATTTATGACAAAATAGTTTTCCCAGAAGACATGTTGCTAGTTAAATCAGAAAAATAATAGTTTGTCTGGTATAGCTGGAATTGAAAACTTCATATTCTCTGGAGATTTGAGGACCTTTCTATGTGTCTCTTAGATATTAAGAAGCTAATAATACTGCTAATACTAATAATACTGCTTCTACTGAAGGGCCAGGAATAGATACAGGAATGTCAGTGTTGGTTTCAGGTGCGCAGGGGTGAGAGTGGCCGCCTTCATACCTTGGCCATAATTCCTGACGGCTGGCCTGGCTGTGGCCCAGGGGAAAATGTTGAATCTTCTCAGTAGAACAAAGGAAATCTTTTCCCAGTTGTTTTATTTAATCACATTTGTTTTTCAGGGCAAATTTTAGGTTTATACAAGGGTAAGACTCAGCTTTTCCTGGATTAGGAAACAGATTATAAAATATTTTATTGGGTCAGAACACAAAATACTTCATCCTGAGATGAGCTCAGGATCTTGCTCAAGGCCCAAATGCCTCGAAAGTTTAGGTTCTGAAGAAACGTGACAGGAAACAATTGCATCTCCATGCTAGACAGTTACCTAATGAAAAGAGAAGTCCTATGTAACGTACACAACAGTTCTGATGAACGGAGAGTGTTGCTTTTAATAGAGTGTTCCTGGAGTCTTCCTGGGCTTGAAGAGGTGCAGCCATTCCTACAGCTGCAGCCCAGAGAACATAGGGCATGGCATGCTTTTGCTGTGTGTTTTAAATTAGCTTAGTCAAGCTATAAATATTTTTGGTAATTTCTAAAAAACGAAATGTTTCTATCTAAACCAGAAGACTGGATTGTGCAACACAAATTAACTTCATATGGAAATGAGGTCTGGAAAAGAGAATGGAAGTGTGTTTCTGATCCTGGCTGGCCCAGTAGGGTTAATTATAATTGGTCAAATTTGCTCTGAGAATTTCTCAGTTACCTCAGGCATGAAATTCAAATTCCTGCCCATGGAGTTTATTGACCGCCGTGGAATGTCCACATCAGCCTTATAGAGGTGTCCTCTTCTCTTGATTCTCACCTCCTCATGGGCTGCTTCTAAGCTGGTTGACTTTGCCTCAACTCAAGGCACTTCCTCTAACTAGAGTAATTTCTGTCTTCCTTTCTGTCGTGCCCTGTGTCTCATTTCCCTTGTCAATACAAATGGAGACTCTTTTATCCCAAGAGCCTTTTCTGAAGAAATTTAAACAGTTTCTAATCACTTATACTCACCTCTTTTCATTCTGTAAGGGACATTGATTATACATAGAGTAGAAATTTGGCATTCACTGGAGATCCATTTTGATGGTCCTTAGAACAGAAAATTGCTCTGAATACCATGCTATACTAGAATGATGATAATGTTGAAAGGGTAGAAATGAGATGGCATGCATATATATATATATATATTTTACATATATATAATTTCTTCTTCTCTTTTTTCTTATTTCCCTTTCCACTTTCCAATGCCTCATTGCATGAAAGAGATAAAGAATAAACAAGGAAATCCTGGACAGAGCTGAAGTCCTTGAACTAGATAAACCTGGGCTGGAAACATTGGGCTTCACTGGGTAATGCTGAAATTTTTTAGGCTTTGGGACTAGTTTTGATGTCTTAGCTGAAGGTCTGGGTAACCAGACATCTTTGGGGCCCTTGGCAATATTACCTATTGTCACCCTCTCATTTCCCTGGTCAAGGAAATTAAGTGTCAGTGAAGCATATACCACCTAATAATTATTGAGGATGAAGATAATATTGCTGGTACTAGGGTGGAAAGGATACAAAAAGGAAACACTCAAAAGAAACTTAAGCAATTCTACCATACTTCAGATCATCAAATCTTTATCATCTTTTGGGTTGTGTCTTGTGCTATGATGGGTACCGCCCAGAAGCAGTTACACAACCATACTCTTTTGGTCCCAATGATTGGCAGGGTCACAGAGTAGTGGGAATTGGATTGAAGAAGTGGGTTGGGTATGAGAATGTAGATGTAATAACATTGGCAAAATGTAAAAAGCTTGGAGGAGAATGGCTGGCAGGAAGGAGAAGGCCTGGTCTGGAATTACATTTAGGCTTTCCCTTTAGGAGACAGGGTAAATGGTGGTGTCATTCTACTGAGATGAGAAATACATCAGCCTAAGTGCAGCACTGGAATCAATGAGGTCTGCATTTACTAGGACTGCTAAAGACATTGCACAGTTAACATGGTCAAATCAAAACTCTTGATTTCCATTCCTCACCCTCAGACCTATTTCTTGACCATTTTTCTCTGTCCCAGTCAATAGCATTCACCATCAAAATACCTCAGGGTCATTCTTGGATCTTTTTTTATTTGCTATTCCTTCAACCACAAGATAGTCAATCCACTTCCAAAACATATTCAAAGATGCCTCTTGGTCTCTGTCTCCACTGCTACCTCTTGTCTACCCATCATAGAAGGTTAAACCAGTGAGTGTTTTAATGGCATAATCTTAATTCTATCTTCTCCTTTGAAAACAAAAATAGGAAACTACCATCAGCGTGTGGAGCTATGAGGCCTTGGGACTCAGACACATCATGATGTCTAATACACTCTTCTCTTCTGACCGCACAACCTTGCATTGTCACCGGTAAACAGTATCATATGTGAGATCGCTCCCTGACAGGCGAGAGAGAAGACGATATTGTATTACTTTGGGTAGGGCGCAATTTTTCCCTATCTGTTGTGGTAGGGTTTATGGGGTTATATCTGTATGTTTATGAGCTTCTAGAGGAATGCCTTCCTTCACTCTCCTTACCTCTCTCCTTTCTCATCTCTTCTCAGCCCAAATTTTCCCCGTGAATCCCTCTTCTACCCTTAACAAGGAAACCTCAGAGCACAAATCCTGTGGTACCTCCTTTTGCCACAGTAGGATATTTATCTGGGGTTCTGTCAGAAAGAGGAGAAGATCGAATAACTCTTTCTCAGCCTTAGGGGAATTCAGAATAGAGACAAGATGAAGGATCAGAGCTATTTTTTTTTTCTTATTCCTTTGTGTAGAGTGGACTGTAATAAAATTTTGTTAAGATTTCATTTATTCAAAGTGTCTATAATTTAAAAAATTCTCTTAATAAGAACTCAAAACATGTCTCATCTATTTAATTTTAATTTCAACTGTAATAGACATGGAGATTATTTTCTAAGATAATCCTGTCTCAGGCAAAGCAAGTCAAAATGGCAGCTAGTCATGCTATTCACTTTTCACCAAGTAGATTAGCAATCAATAATTTTTAAATAACATAACTGTTAAATTACCCCATTTCTGAGGAATCTAAAATATTTCAAAGGATTCCTAGTGATATTTAAAGTAAAAAGAAAAAAATGTGAAGTATAAAAAAAAGAATAAATTGATGCAGCTTTATAAAATTAACCTAGTTTCCACAAAAATGTCCAGGATTCAATGCTTGTTCTTTATTCATTCCATCAATACATACATACTTCCATTCTTTCTGAGTCCAAAATAATTTGAACACAATTTTTCTCTGTTTAATTAGGGCTGAATTTGATGACTATGTGATTTTAATGTGTACTTTTTGAGAAAAATTGCATAAAAGTCTATCACCACTTTATAGGCAATTATTAATACTTTTTTGTGTCATTATTAATGTTTATGCACAAAAAGATTTTGATTATAGTTAGAAAGATTAGCCTAAAATTCTTTTTAGGATGCAAGGAGAGAGAAAAAAAGTCTACACGATAGGGACACAAACTCACCCGAACCCAGCTATTTGTGAACTTTTTCAGTGACGTCATTTACTATAGATAGCAGTAGAAACTGGTAAATTTAAGTGTAAGACCTATATCCAATGGCCATCCAGACCAACTTACCCTTGAATCTCCAGAAAAACACACCAAACAGAATCAATAATATTTCTTTCCAAATCTGTTCTCTGATTGATGCCTTGTTACAAAAACCAACACACAATAATGGAGAATCTGCAGTTCCTTCAGGATCATGATCTAAACACTTAGAATGTGGAAATTTTGTACTGGAAATTTGCATGGGTACATAAAGGATTAAGAATAAGAGACAAACACTAATGTAATTGTCTAAAGTTCAACCTAGGATGGAGGACAGGAAATGACTTAACTAGTTTCTATAAGTCTTTGCCATATCTGATACCTAATTTTATTCTCAAAATATATGTTATTATGTGCTGTCCATTGTACATAATAATGGCCAATTATCAATAGATTATGTGGTTTATCTATAGTTTATTGCTTGAGTACTAGAAATATTTATACCTATCTCATTATATTGTTGGAAAAATGTTGATAGCTGGATGGCTCTGAGATGAGTAGAATTATTTGGTCTTTATGGGATGTGCATTCTTGATCCGGGACTCATTATAGCAATACTTTGCCAAACCACTCTCTATTGTCCTTAGAATAACACCAATTATTATTCTGGAGATTCAATATTAATACGTTCATTCATTTTGCTATTCAATATACATTTACTTAATACTTAGTGTGCACCAGGCACTATTCTAGCCATAGGATGTAGCAAGATGAAGCTGTTCTGTCCTAAAGGAGTTTACAAACCAAGAATTACAACACAGTGAGACATTTCTCTTATGAAAGTATATGTGAAGTACACTCAGAGTATAGGAGAAAGCCCTATTCTCCTTCTCTGTATTCAGAGAAGACTTCACAGTGGCAAAGATGCTAACAGAGACTTTAAGGATGAAGAGTTTTCTTGTTACCTAAGTGAGGAAAGCACATTTGAAAGAGAGAGAACAGAATATGGAAATGAATGGAAGCATGAGAGAGAATGATGTGTTTGACACAAATAGTTTAATATGGTGAGAAAGTAAAATCAGAGTGGTGAGAGATGGAAGGGAAGACAGAGATGAGCATAGACAAGTTGTCAGAGTCCAGATAATGAAGGTCCATGTGTAAATCAAAGGACGTTCGATTTCACTTGTTGGAAGACTATAGCAACTAAAGAATTTTGAGCCAAAATATATAATAGAAAGGGTTCTCTGCAAAAATCAAGGAGGATCTATCAAAGAGCAGGAAGATCTAGAGATACAGAGAACATTCAGAACTACTAATGTATGGAAAGAGGTGATGATTCTTGAATATGGACCCAGGAAGTGAGTAAAGATTTGGGAGATATTTAAGAGGGAGATTCATAATACTGAGTTTTCATTGGAGAGAAAATAGAGGTAATGGAAGAATGTATCAATATTATGGCTCCGAATAATATAGTCTGGATATGTCAGTCATGAACACCAACAATACAATGGCAGTAGCTTTGGAGGAAGGATAATGGATTCTATAATTTGGAGATGCTTGAAAGATATGAATGTGTAAATATGTACAAGACAATTGCATATATAATTATAGGTCTGGAACTAAAAGAAAAAGACAATTATTTATCTGGACATAAATAATTGAGGATTATTTGCATTTTCAAGGAGAGCAGACTGTTAAACATTTACCAGTGACATTGCTTGTGATCCAATCCTGGCCATGGACCCTGGGCACAGTCTGTGTGGTTGCTCCTAGGAAGGGTTTCCCTCTGTTTGAGGACTGTGTTTGAGTGAGTATGTGATGCCTGGAGAGGAAGGCCAGCATAGTGAGGACTGTAGAGTGGAAAAGTGGGAAGAGGCCTTGATGACATCAGCTACTGCATCATCCTTGAACTTCAGGCTTCTTGTTATGTGAGTTTATTCGTCTTTGCTATTTAAACCACATTTAATTTGGGATTCTGGTACTTAAAAGCAGAAATCATCCAGACTAAAAGGCTTCTTTCTGTGAGATATTGTGGAAAGAATTAAAAGTGAATCAACAAGCACTTTATTTTGTGTTTACATGGGCACTAGACTAAGGAAGCTTTTATTTTTTCTCTGGTTCGAAAAGCAAGAGAGATGAAAGAGGATTGATGGCAATGGTGAAGGGATGGGGGGTGGGGAGATCTGCCCAGAGACAGGTAATTGTCAAATGGTATGTTGGGCATAGTCAAAGCCAAAGATCACATCTGACGATGGCTCTAATTTGCATGGTTGTGTACTTTTATCCGGGCTGGATAGGAAGGAAGTGTGGGCAGAGCAACTGATATACTTGTGGATTGGAGAAGGGTCAAGAGCCTGGAGAACATGGGTGACCGAAGTGATGGTCTCACACTGGGATATTAGGAATGATAAGAATTCAACAGTGAGTCCAAGCTGATCATGTGTAGGATGGGAAAAAATACTCTGTGCCTGGAATATAGAGAATAAGGGGGAAGTGATATGAGATGATAATGGAGAGGTGTGCGTAAGCCAGACGGTATAGAGCCTTCATGTAAGGAGTTAGGTTTTTCAGCTAAAGGAGCTAAGAAGCCAGACTTAAGCAGGGCAATGACATGATCTGGGGTTTTAAAAAGACCACTCTGGAGGTTGTGTAGAGAATGGATTATAGGAGGGCAAGAAAGGAATCAGGAAGATGGTCGTGATTGCAGTAGTTTAGACAAGAGATAATGATGGCTTGGATCTAGGGGGTGATAATGGAGGCAGACAGAGAAATGAATAGTTTAACATATAATTGGAGGGTGGAACCGATAGAACTAGTTGATGGATTAGATTACGGGGTAAGGAAAAGCAAAAAGTCAAAGGTAATCTCTAAATTCTGGTCTTTAGCAAGATAATAGTGATACCACTTACTGATAAGGGAATATTGGAGGAGAAACTAGATTTAGTAGGGGGAAAAGGGAGTAAGAGAGAGTTCTAGCTTGGTCATGTCACATGGAGATGTCAAATATAGTCATGCATCACTTAACGATAGGAATACATTCTGAGAAATGTATCATTAGGTGATTTCGTCATTATGCCAACATCATAGAGAATACTTACACAAACCTAATTGGTATAGTGCACTACGCACCCAGGCTATGGGGTATAACCTGTTGGTCTCAGGCTACAAACTTGTACATGTTACTGTACTGAATTCTGTAGGTAGCTATGATACAGTTGTAAGTGTTTGTGTATCTAAACATAGAAAAGGTACAGTAAAAGTACCATATTATAATCTTATAGGACCATTGTCCTATATGTACTCTGTTGTTGCTAAAATATTGTTATGTGGCAAATGACTGTGGGTAGTTGAATACTTAAGTCTGGAGCTCATAGGAGAGAAAAGGAATAAGGCATAATTTTGTAAATTGTATATGAGTATGGTGGCTACCTCCCCACCATCCCTTCTTTCCCACCACCATTGTATGGCACCCATATTATTTGGAGGGAATTGACTCACCTGGAGTCTAGTGTGGACATTGTTTGTTTTATCTCAGTCAGAATAATACTTCCTCTCCCCCACCATAGTAATTGATTCAAGTAACCTAGATTTAAGCCATTCTGTACATAGCATAACTCTATCCAAAGGAATTGGATCAGGAGTAGGTCTACAAAAAATTCAGGCAATGGGACATGCAGATTCTCATTTTCTGCGCTCTGCTAAAAAACAATGTTTTCTTTTCTTCTGAGAACACTGAGAAAGCTACTATAAATCCATCTCTCTCATTTTGGATGGCATGATTTGTGGATGTGAAGTCTGGAACTGCCGCAGCTACTTTGTCAATATGAGGACATTGCTTTGAGGATGAAGTAATAATATGAAAGCCAGAACAGAGAATTAGAAAGAAACTGATCCCCTGATGACATCAGTGAGTCTTCAAGACTACCTTAGTTCTGAACTTTTCAGTTATGGGAGCCAATAAACTCCCTTTATCATTTAAGATAGAATGTCAGTTTTGGTTATTTGCAGTATGAGAGTCCTAACTGATGACTTCTGAGTCGTTAGCACATAAATAGTATTTGAAGCCATGGAACTGGATGAGATAACCCAAAGAGAAAATATAGAGAAGGAAGATTAAATCTCGAGGCATTCTAACCTTAGAGCTTAGGCTAAAGAAGAGGAACACACAAAAAGGGAGAAGAAAATGGCAGACATAGAAGGAGAATGTGGAAAGCGTGGAGTCATTGACTCCCAAAGAGGAAAGTGCTTCAAGGAGGAAGGAGTAGACCCTTTTTGACAGTTGCTGGAGGTATGGGTAACACGACAGCAGACAGATGACCCTTGGAAATGCAATGTGCAGCTTGTTAGTGACTCTGTCGGAGCTGTCAGTGGAGGGTAGGCTGAAAGACTGATAGGAGTAGGCTGAAGATGAGATAGGGTGAGGAAGAGAAGACTGTGAATAGACGTTCCAGAAATTTTTCTGTAAGGAACAAAGCAGTGAGTCAAGTATTGAGGGTACTGTGGGATCTAGGGGTGTTTGCTTTCCTTGCTATTGCTCTTTGTTTTTTGAGAATGGATAACACAAACTGAGATATATATATCTCATATATATAACATATGCAGTGCTGATGGAATGATCTAGCAGAGAAGAATAGAAAGGGGATGTAGGAAAGAAGAAATAGTTGCCAAAGTAATGTCCCGGTAAAGGTACAAGGGGACAGTTTCCAGAGAATAAGAGGATAGACTTTATAGGGATGGGGACACTTCCCTTGTCAAAGGAAAGAACGAAGAACATGAGTGTGGATAAGAGTAGATCTGTGAATTTGTGATAAGAAGACGTAGAAGTCTCTGATTTATTTTTTTAGTTGAGTATGAATAAATGCCATCTGCCTAGATCTTTCCTAGGGAAAGAGTGTGATTAAAACATTATTCCTTTAAATCATTACTCCTCTGCAGGACAGAAATTTTCTTCATCAGGCTCTTGGAAAATGACCTTTTATGTTCTTTGGAGTCGCAAAACTCTTTATAGCAGATTTTTTGTTTATCAAATTCTAAATGAAGATCTGCTTTATATTTTTTTTGAAAGTTTTGCTGTGGATATGTGGGATTGGAGGGGTGATGGAGGGTAGCTATTTATTTTGCTATCAGTTTAAGGTTTAGGCAACTATATTCACATTCTATTAAAGGTGATTTTAGTAAAAGAGAAATTTAAAATTTTCCTCCTAACCTATTTACAAGCCAATGACATTTATATTAATTTCTTTCCAACATGGAGTCTCTACTTGCCGCAGCCAAATTAGCACACGTTTGCGGTTATTGTTAACACTGCCTTAGCCTCTTCTCTCCTTACATTTCCTCCAGTTCTTTGGCTGAAAGAACTTTGTTAAAAGTGGGAAAAGTGATTTGTAATACTTATCCAAAGTTGTAACTAAAATGTATATTCTTAATAGCCTAGATAAAGAATAAAATATCATATTTCATTTTTCTGAATGGTTTATAATAAGCATCGATTGGAGAAACTGCATGATATTTCAAGATGATTAGCTATGACTTTTAGTTACAAGTTAGTGGGAGGTTCTTATTAAAACTCAATTACGGGTTTTAGCTAACAAAATAGTTTAAATTAATTAGACTATTATGAAGTCCATGTGGAGGAGGAAAGAGTGTGGGTTATTGTTTTATGAATACTCTGCTGGGTTTGAGCTCATTTTACACAGCGCTGAATAACTAACTTGTTTTGCACAAAGCCACTTAGGAGACTTGAAATGTAACTTCTTTTGTATGCATCCTCTTTAGCTGTGCATTTCTGAAGAGGCAACATGCCCACCACACCTATCTGCAGGATTGGTTTTAAATCCTGATGACACATGGCTGAGAACAAGGACTAGTTTCATTCAGGTAAAGTCAAATCCAGGTCAATCCCATTGTTCATGAACCAAAGCAGCTTTGGGCAGAGATGAAAATACAAGACTTGTTAGTTATGTTGTTTAACACACATGGTCCAGGAGAGAGTAAATCCACACATTCATAAAACACAGTCACTGGGCCAGTTCCTGGCTTTTTGAAAGAATACCAGTTAACACCACCTTAGAGATGTTTTGTTCAAATAAATTTCAATCATGGTCTCTCTAGCTATCAATGTGTAGCTATTTGGATTTAAAATAATATATATTAATGTATATAAGGATTATATATATATATATTTTTTTTTTGAGACAGAGTCTCACTCTGTTGCCCTGGCTAGAGTGAGTGCCGTGGCATCATCTTAGCTCACAGCAACCTCAAACTCCTGGGCTCAAACGATCCTCCTGCCTCAGCCTCCCAAGTAGCTGGGACTACAGGCATGCGCCACCATGCCCGGCTAATTTTTTTCTATATATTTTTAGCTGTCCAATTAATTTCTTTCTATTTTTGGTAGAGATGGGGTCTCGCTCTTGCTCAGGCTGGTCT
>CAUYSK010007336.1:0-23180 GCA_963575035.1 Avahi laniger | reverse complement strand
CCCTTTACTTTGAGTCTAAATGCATCCTTGCAGATTAGATGCATTTCCTGGAGACAGCAGATACTTGGCTTGTTTTTTTTTTTTTATCCATTCGGCCAGCCTATGTCTCTTGAGAGGAGAGTTCAAGCCATTCACATTTATTGAGAGAACTGATAAGTGGGGTGAATTACTGTTCATTCTGTTGGGTTCCATTTTGTTGCTTTGTTTTCTGTCTTGAGCCATTTGGAATCTAGCCTTTGATGTTTAACTTTTGAGTGATTTCACATTCATGTCCATTTCTTAATCAGATTTTTTTCTGTAGAAAGTTTGCTTGAATTCCTTATATTTTTTCGATATTGATATTTTATCAGATGTATGGCTTTCAAATATTTTCTCCCAATTCTTAGGCTGTCTCTTCCTGTTACTTGTTTCCTTTGAGGTGCAGAAGCTTTTTATTTTGATATAATGTCATTTTTTTGTTGTTGTTGCCTGTGCTTTTAAGGTCAGATCTAAAAAATCATTGCCCAGACCAATGTCATGTAGCTTTTTCATCTGTGTTTTCTTCTAGTAGTTTTATTGCTTCAGGTCTTATGTTTAAGTCTTTAATCCATTTTGAATTGATTTTTTATACGATATAAAATAGGGATCCAATTTTGTTCTTTCACGTGCTGCCTTCGCCTTCTCTGAACATGCGTAGAGCATGAGGACAGACTCTGTGCCCTGAGCGGTGCCCAATGTTTCAGGAGCAAACTGTCCCATCTGCTGGTTGGCATACTTCCCAGCCCTCCGAGCCAGAGCTCAGATGGTACATGTACCTGTATGTGTGGCGAGGGCACCAGTGTGGATATGAGGTTTACCTACCTTTTGTTACCCACATATTCTCTCTTTTGTGATTTAAATCTGTATGATGACCCTAAATGAAGTTGTGATAGTTTGTTTTTGTTTGTTTTAGTTGCACTCCTTAGTTCTGTCTTATAACTATTGACACCCTTTAGTTACCATTACCTTGCTTTTCCGTGTTGTTTGTTTTTGTTTTGTTCTGTGAGAAATATTAGAGGTGTCATTCTGAGCTGAACATTAGAGCTCTGTTTTTGGATAGTAAATTGACAAGGTAAATCGTAGGTTACCACGGGCAATGACTCCTCGAGTTTGTTCTCAGATATCTAGGTAAGGAGCAATGAGAAACTGAAACAGAGGAGAAGACTTGAGAAGTGAAAGAAGTAGAAATGAAATATCCAAACATAGCTTTGGTTCCCTAGAACCATAAATCTTGAACAGGGACAGTGAAAAAGTAGAATCAAATATAATTTGAAGTTGAGAAGTTTGAGTCAGGATTTTTTGAGGAATGAAATGTTAATCAGCGACAGAGAACATGAAAAAGACCACTGGGGGATAAGATGCTGCCTTTCCTTTTAGATATTATTATTCATTTTTTGGTATTTTTACACATTCAATCTTATTTTTCCTGAAATAAATACTTTTCTTTTAAAAGGACAAATGCATCGTGACTCATGCTGTCTTCTTTTTTCTTCCTCGACATAACTGTAAAAAATAAATATGCATCATGAGACTGACAGGCATAAAGTTACGATTTTTGGGAAAGATTTTTTTCTCCTTCATTTCTGAAGGATAGCTTTGCTGGATTTAATATTCTTGAGTGGCAGTACTTTGAATATGTCATACAATCTCCCCCATTACTTTGAATATATCATACAATCTTCTCCTGGCCTGTAAGATCTCTGCTGAAAAGTCATTTGTTAGTCTAATGAAGATTCCCTTGCATACAACTTGATGCTTCTCTCTTGCTGATTTAAAATTCTAATTGTTAGTCTTTGACTTTTGAAAATTTGACTGTAATTTGTCTTTGATAGGACCTGTTTGGGTTAAATCCATTTGTGATTTTTTTGAGCTTTCTAGACCTGGATATCCATCTCTCTCCCAAGACCTTGGAATTTTTCATCTATTATTTCATTAAGTATGTTTTTCTCACCTTTTTTCTTCTCTTTTTGGAATGCCCATAGTACAAATATTTGTTCAGTTAATGGTGTTCCATAAATCCTGTAGGTTTTCTTCATACTTTTTTATTCTATTTTTTTTTTTTTTTGCCCTTGCTATTTCAAAAGACCTGTCTTCAGGTTCAGAAATTCTTTCTTCTGCTTGGTCTACGTTGCTATTGAAGCTCTCACTTATATTTTTATTTCACTTATTAAATCCTTCAGCTGTAGAATTTCTGGTTGGTTCTTTTTTATGATATCTATCTCTTTTTTGAATTTGTCATTCAAGTAATGAATTGTTTTCCTGATTTCATTGAATTGTGTGTCTGTATTCTGTTATATGTCACTGAGTTTCCTTAAGATCATTATTTTGAATTCTTTTTCTGAAACTTCATATATTTTCTTATGATTGATTTCTGTTACTGGAGAATTATTGTTTTCCTTTGGAGGGGTCATTTCCTTGTTTTTTCATATTCGATATTTTGCTACATTGATTTTTTACACATCTGGTCAAAAAGTTGCCTCTTCAAATGTTATGGAGTGGATTTCCTAGGGAAAGAATTATTCCTAGGAATGGATCTCAGGGTGTTGTTTGGTGGGGTGCACTGGCCTTGGTTCTAGGTGGATGCAATAGTGTAGTATCCATGTAGTTCCTTCATCTGTGATTCATACTAGTGACATTCACAAGTATTTCAGTGCCCCAGGCTGAGGGAGTTTATCCTGGCAATGGTATGGCTTTGCTGGATTTGGGCTTGCCAGGCTGTTTCTCCAGGTGGGGGCTCAGAACACATGTGTATATGGTGGGTCAGACAACTTGGAGTCTGGCTCACTGCAGTTGAGGCTACAAGACTTTTATGTTGGCTAGGATCATAGGCTCACATTTGCTCTGCTGGCCTGGGGATGTGCTGCCAGGAGTAGCCCACTGGGCTGTTTCTCAGGGCCTAGAAGCAGGCACACAGCTTCTCAGCTGGCCTAGGGAAATGTCTGTTGGTTGTGGCCCATAGGACTAATTTTCAGGTTTGGAACATGGGTGGAAGGCTACTCAGATGGCTCAGGGGCATCCTTGCCATGGGCATCCAGTGGGGCTGTTTTTCGTGCCCGATATTCAGAGGCACAGCTGCTCTGCTGGCATGGGAAAACATTTTTTGGTGGCAACTCACAAGGCTGTTCTCATGTTTGTGACATGGATGCTTGGTTGGCCTGAGACTGTTTCTGCAAGAGGTAAAACACTGGGCTGTTTCATAGGCCTTGGATGTAGGCACAGGGCTGCTCGGCTGGCCTAGGGGTGTACTCACCAGAGACAGCCCACAGGACTGTGTCTTGTGCCTGGGATGTGGGCACATAGCTCCTTGCAAACCTGGGGATGAGCCTACCAGGGGCAGCCTGTGAGACTGTTTCTTAGGCTCTCATGGTGGGCGAGGATCATTGGGCAGGCCAGGAGACATATATGCAGGGAGCAGAGACTCTGTAGGGCTGTATCTCAGTCCTGAGTACAGGTGTATAGGTATTCCATTGGCCCAAGGGGTGTATGAGTTGATCGGAGGCTCAGGACCCTGTCCCACTCCCGGATGGGCATGCAGCAATTTGGCGGACTCAAGAGCAGGTTCACCGTGGGTGGAATTGCCAGACTGTCCCTCTGCTTGGATGTGCAGTGGTGGGAGTTGTTTTCCCTGCTGTGCAGGACCAGAGTCACAGCCAATACTGGGCCTAGGCTCTTCAAAGCTGGAGTTGTGGCAGTCAGCTTTGGGTTTGGTGTGGGTTTGGTGGAATTAAGTGGGAGCCCCAGTGCTGTCGAGGTGCAGTGGCTACTGGCCCCCAGAGCAGGGTGCACTCCTGAGGTGGCTCTGGTCTCAAAATGGTGCTGTGTTATAGCATCTTGTTTCACAGGGGGTGAGTGGCTGGTGGGGAGTACAAACCTTGTACTCCTAATCTGCAGTTATGCAGATGTGTAAATTCCCGGAGCTCTCCACACTAGGCTCAGGGCTTGCAAGAACTGTTTGATTGTCCTGTGATAAGGACTATAGGTGTTTGCTGTGGCAATGGTGGCTTCTGGGGTTCTGCTTGCCTTTACCCCAAATGGAAAGCTTTTCCTAATGCCCGTGAGATCCCATCCAGAGGGGCGATGAGGCTGCAGAAGCAGGAAGCTTCCACACTGCCCTCCTGGACTTCCAGTCACCACAGATGCCTCTGTGCTCCTTCATGGCACTTCAGTGCTCTCCAAGTCTCCAGTCAAACCTTAGCTGTTCATTCGTAGCCTTGGTCCTTTCTATGGGGGGGATGAGCACCAGGCATCTCTAATCCCTCTCTTTCTTTTTAAGTAGATCTTTACCTTTCATCTTTTTACTACTAGCATTGGTTTTGTTTATTTGTTTTTGTTTTTGTTTTGGAAAATCAGCATGGTATAAATCTAGGAGTGAAAACTGGACCTACAGCCAGAGGTTCTGGGTTCTGGGTTCTGACACACCCCTCTCAGACCTATATATGGATGTGAATTCTGCCTTCTTTAAATTTGTAAAATAATAACAACAATAAGTTTTCCAAGTTTTTTTTTTGTTTTTTGTTTTTTTTTTATGAAATATGTATTAGAATCTCTGAAGGACTGAATAGTTTAAAGAATGCTATAAAATTGAGGCATTATCATCTTATGTCTACTGTTTATTGACAGTTTGTTAACAATACATATAAATAAAGCTATATTACTGACAGATTTATTTTCAGCTTATTTGTTTATTATAATAGTTCTTAGTAGATTTTGACACATAATATAGTAAAATTACCTGTGCTTCTCATGTAGATTTTTTTTTAATAAATCTCATTTCAGGAAAATAATAGTGAGTTTGCCTGCCCTTGCTTAAATGTTCAAAATATCAAGTAGGTAGAGAATAGTTGTACTGACCTTAATCTGTAATGCCTGGATTGTGTATGTGTATTCACATTTATATGTATTCTTGTAAATGGCATAGTTTTTAGTATTTATTTACATAAAAATTCCTAATATAATTAAAGAAAGTTAAAGATATCCAACATCAGAGTAATTTGAACTATTCAATTTTAAAAACCCTTCTTCCTGACAATATTATGAAATTAATATTGCATTTAAAAAATTTGACTCTATATACTTGGACAATAATGTAAGTATGTGCAAGATACATTATAGATAATTATATGAATTAGTGACTATCATATTTGCTATCCAGATTCTGTAAAACATACCAATGACTTTGCTTGACCTGTAACACTAACCTCGAGGAAGAGTTGTATTAGGTTAGATAAAGGAGTTCTGGGAAACTGGAGCTGTGCTAATGCTTTCTGGGTAGTTTCTAGAAGTGTACCTGTGTGTGTCATAAAGGACGATGTGTCAAATGAAAGAAACATCAAATGAAAACTCTGAGTGACAGTGGAATAGGTGATAAGCATAATCCAGCATTTGTTCTCTAAAAATAAGTCCTTGATGTATTAACTTATTCTCTTCCTTGAATAAATTATTAGATGGGAAGATGGGCAACTGCTATGCACGACGCATACATGTAACTTAATGAGCCATTTTGTTGCCAGAAGCTCACATCATTTTCTTGGTGGACAAGAAGGAAAAACCTGAGGAGCATGAAAATATAATTGTGTATAGTTTTACTACTTTGAAAAGAAATTATTTAATCACATTTTTGACTTCTCCCTTTGTCAGTTACAAAGGAGGAAAATGAATAAAAATCATTGCTTAAATAATACCTAAAATAATAACCATGTTCTCTTATTTTGCAAAAATACTTACGTTTAAATACCAATTTAAAGAATGCTCCTTTATTGGATGGTTAAATAGGTGGTGTGTGTGTGTGTTTGACTGAGTGTCTGCATTTGCGTATGTGTGTGTGTGTGTGTGTGTATGTTTAAACATGGAGAATGAACTTATTCTATCTTTCAAAGAATGAAGTAAAAACATGTTCCTGATCCATATTTAAGAAACAAAGCACCATGGCAGCATCATATTCTTTCTAAAACAATGTCAGGCTACCATGGAGGGTGCACTCCCTGAAGCAGTTATTGGATTTCAGTTCTTTGGTCTTGGTCATGGGCTCAGAGACTTCTCCTGATTCATGACTCATGTCTAAGAGCCAACGAGGCTAACTGCCAGGGTGTCGTGGCGTTCACGTGAATACACGTAAATGATCCAGGCATTCAGGATCCAGTCACTTGATAACAGGGATGGGAGGTAAATTGGGGGTTAATCCTGCAATGAAATGTAGACAGTAGCAGCAGAAAAATCAAGGAGTCTGAAAACAAATGGATTTAAAATACTGTCTGGAAAGCCAATCAAATTAAGACCACTGAACAGTTCTTTCTTAACTTTCATTGGACCTACTTTTGCCGTTTACTGACTGCTAATAATATAAAGTAAATTAAATGCCTGAAGGGAGAAGGTTTTTGGCTTGGCAAAGACCCTTTAGAGTGCTCTAAACCTTTTATTTACTGTCCAGCGTTCCTTGATCCGTTATGTCATTAAATAAAGCGGGGGGAGCTAGTCAGCACGCATCATGATAAAAGCCACTTGAAGTCCACTTTTGTGTCAGACCCGGGACTAAAACATCTCTTGCCTTTCCAAGTGGTGCTGAAGCGTAAAGCACACAGAATGTTATGACCTTCACTGTCAGGTTGAGTTAACTGAAAGGCAAGTGCATGGAAACTTTAAAATGGATGTGAGCATCTTCTAATAATATCAATATGATTGACAGTGATTTTGATTAAGGAGGTGTTGGTTAACATCACACAGAGAGATGAGAAGATTTATATAGATGAGCTCATGTTCTAGGTCAGTTAGAAAGAACTTTGGTCTGGTATTAAATTCTTGGCTTACTGCATAGCTTCATTATCGTATGCCCTCCTTTTGTATGCAAATCTGCATAACACTATGTCCACTTAGTGTCTCAATCTGGACTATAATAAAACACCATTGAAAAATAGGTTTTGCTCCTTAAATTTTGAGTTGTCAGGATGATCTTCCTAGATCCTTATTTTCCCCAAAATTTAGATAAAGAAATCTGGCTAGTCACAGAGCATCAGGTATTTGAGCTAATAAAACAGAGCAAAGGAAACCGAGGTATGGTTTGACCTAATATGTCTATAATGTTATTTGAGTACCCAGCTCTACTGTGGTACAGTACATGCTGGATCCTCTAGGCAAATATTCTAGCAAATTGTCTGCAATGACAGACATAAATTCTTACTAAAACCTATAGAATTGATAGATGTCCTATGTGTAGGAGTTGAGTGAGGAGGTGATTTCCACTAACTGCAAAGCAAATGCAAACACTAATTGCACCGCAAACAAAGATGTTCTGCTCTGAAATTGTGGTAAAGGCTCTTCATTTCATTACATGGTGAAACTGTACCCTTAATTTAAAAATATTACTCCTATATAGTTAGAAATTAGACAGCCATCATTGCACCAGACGAAGAGTTGCTGTGAAGGCGGGAAGAACTCTTTTGCTGAATCCCTATATTTGCAGACTACTGTTATTTACCTGTTCTGAAGTCCAAAGATACCAACTAGAAAGAACAAACATGGGGGGCCTCCAGCAGAGTAGAAGCAGGAAATTTCCTGGAGTCATTGAACAACATGAAGGATATTTGAATGTATATTCAAATGGTTTAAAATGTTTAAAATATATATTTTATATCTTTAAATTGTCAAAGAGCTACTTGAGATTGGGGAGGAGTTGGTAGGACACCATCCAAACTCATTCCAGAGGAACCTAGGTAAAATCTTTTTAAGCATTAAAAATTGTGCTAGGGGATTTATCAATTAACACGTAGAGATGACCAACGATTTTTAAAATATAAATTTTAAAATTGAGATATATAATATCTATAAATCTTGACTGTATGGGTTGATGAATTTTTATAATGTTAGCATACATATAATTATCATCAGGAGATAGATCATTGCCAGGGCTCCAGAAACCCCCTTCATGACCCCATTCATAACAAAGATAAACACTCTTCTGCCTTCCGTCACCATAGATGAGTTTTACTTGTTTGTGAATTTTATAAAAGTGGGATCATACAGTGTATAACCTTTTGTGAGTGATTTTTTCCTACAATATGTTTGTGAAATACACACATATTATTTCATGTTACAGTAGTTTTATTTTCATTAATATTGACCGATAATTGTTATAAATATATGCTGGTACACATATGAAGAAAATTGCTTCCACAGAGCATGTGTATGTTCAGCTTTTGTAAATACTGATAGTGTTTTTGATTAAGATATAATTCCCACACCATAGAATTTACAATTTTAAGTGTAACAACTCAGTGGTTTTTAACATATTCATAAAACCATGCAATGATTTCCACTATCTAGTTTCAGAATATTTTTATTACTTTCAAAAGAAACCCTATACCAATTAACAGTCGATCCCTGTTGCCTACCGCTCCCCCAGTCTTTTGCAACCATTAATATACTTTCTATCTCTGTGGATTTGACTATTCTGGAAATTTCATATAAATGATGTCATACCATTTATGATAAAATCCTTTCTATACCTAGTTATTTAATTGTTTTACCATGAAAGCTGTGGGATTTTATCAAATGTTTTATTTCTGTTTATTGAGATACTGTGTGGGTTTTGCCCTTTATTCTATTAATGTGGTATATATTGTAACAAATGATTGATTTTTATATATTAAACCAACCTTGCATTTTTGGGGTAATCCCACTTAATCATGATGTCTAATTCTCTTTAGATGCTGCTGGATTTGATTTGCTTGTATTTTGTTAAAGATTTTTGCACATATATTTATAGGAAATGCTATATAGCTTTTTTTTCTTGTCATGTCTTTTGTATTGCTATGAGGGTAATACTGGCCTCTTACAATTAGTTTGGAAATCTTTCCTCTTCTTTTTTTGAAATAGTTTGTAAAAGATTGGTGATAATTCAACTTTAAATATTTTGTAGAACTTACCAGTGAAACCATCTGGTCCTACGCTTTTATTTGTAAGAAGACTTTTGTTTTTATGTTTTTTTTAATTACTAATTCAACTTCTTTACTTTTACAGATTTGTTTACATTTCTCTTTCTCATTTAGTCACTTTCAGTAGTTTGTATCTTTCTAGAATTTGTCCACTTCATCTAAGTTGCCTAATTTGTTGGCATATGAATATTTAGACTGTTATTTTATATACTTTTCTATTTCTTTGATATTAGTAGAAATGAGTCCTATTTTAGTTATTTAAATATTCTCTCTCTCTTTTTTTTTTTTTTGGTTGGTGCCCCTAAGGTTTGTAGATTTTGTTGATCTTATAGAACCAACTTTCGATTCTGATGATTTTTTCTATTCTTTTCTTCCCTATTTTATTTATTTCTGCTTGAATCATTATTATTCCCTTCTTTCTGTTTGCTTTAGGTTTAGTTTACCTTACTTTTTCTAATTCCTTAAGATAATGGCTAGGTTATTGTTCTGAGATCTATCTTCTTTTTTGAATATAGATGTTACAGCTATATCTTTCCCTTTATGAACACTTTTTAGCTGAATACCATAAGTTTTGGTGAGTTCTAGTTTTGTTTTCATTAATCTCAAAGAATTTTCTAATTTTCCTTTTGATTTCTTCTTTGACCCATTGGTTTTGTAGGAGTATGTTGTTTAATTTCTACACATTTGGGATTTCTCAAAGTTTACTTCTGTATTGATTTTTAATTTCAGTCCATTGCAGTTAGAGAGCATACCTTCAGTCCTCTTAAATTTATTAAAGTTTTTTTTTTTTAATGACCAAACACATATTCTATCTTGAAGATATTCCATTTGAGAAGAATGCATTCTGCTCTTATTGGGAGGAGAGTTCTATAACTTTCTATAGTCTCTTAGGTCTGGTTGACTTGTTATGTTGTTCAAGTCTCCTGTACTTTAGTTGATCTTCTAGTGTATTTATTCTATGCAGTATTGAATATGGTATGTTGAACTTTCTATTATTGTTGAATTGTCTCTTTCTCCCTTGATGCTCAGCTTTTGCTTTGTATGTTGTGGAGTTTCTGTTCTTCAGTGTCTGTATTTTTATAATTAGTCTGTCTTCCTAAGGAATTAACCCTTTTATCATTTTAAAATGTTTTCTTTGTCTATAGTAACAATGTTTGCTTTAATAATTTTTTTGATATTAATAGAGCTACCCCATATCTCTTTTGGATACTACTTGAAATGTATATCTTTTTTCATCCTTTTACTTTCAACCTATTTGTGACTTGATTCTAAATTGTGTATTTTATAGACAGCACATAGTTAAACTATTTTTTAAAAATCCATTTTTCCAATCTCTGACTTTTGTTTGGAGTATTTAGCTCATTTACATCTAATATAATTACTAAGATGGTCAGATTGATGTATACCATTATGCTATTTACTTTCTATCTGTCTTCTATCTTTTCTGTTCCCCTGTTCTTCCATTACTGCTTTCTTTTGTGTTAAATATATATTTTCCATAACACCACTTTAATTTCTTATTTCTTTTGCAATATATTTTTGAGTTATTTTCTTAGTAGTTTTCCTGGGGATTATAACTAACATCTTGAGTTAAAATCCTCTAATTAGATTAATACCAACTTAATTTCAATAGTTTATAAAACTGTGCTCCTATATAGTTCCATCCCTGCTTATGCTGTTATTATTACAAATTATATTTTTAGAGATCGTGTGCTCATCAGCATGGATTTATAATTCTATTATGCAAGTGCATTTAAATAACATAGAAAAAAGAAATTACAAGCAACATGTACATGTATCTTATCATTTATATTTCTTTATCTAAATAAAGAACCTGTTTAATCTCATTATGTGAATCAAAGTTACTGTTAGTACTTTACATTTCAGCCTAAAGAACTTCTTTTAGAATTTTTTAAGGTAGCTCTACTATCAACAAACTCTCTAAGGTTTTCTTTATATGTGAATGACTTAATTTCTCATTCAATTTTGAAAGGTGGTTTTGTTTCATATAGAATCTTTGATTGACTTTTTTTCTTTCAGAATTTTACGTATGTCATCCTATAGCTTTCTGGTCTCTATAATTTCTGCTGATAAATCAACTATTCACCTTATTGAGAATTCTTTGTACATTATGAGTCATTTCTGTCATTGCTATCTTGATCCTCTCTTTATCTTCAGCTTTTGAAAGCCCAATTATGATTTGTCTAGGTGTAGATTATTTTGTATATATTTTGTACATAATGATCTCACTTATAAACATATGCAGCATTATTATTTTCTTTCACATCTTATAACTTTTTTTTTATTGCCTTATTGCACTGGCCAGGACTGTCCATATAATGTCAAATACAAGAAGTGACACTGGGCATCTTTGTTTTTTTTTTTGATATCAAGGAGGAAACTTCAAATTTTTTATTATTAACTTAAATATTACACAGTTTCTGTGGGTTTGTGTAGATACTTTTTATCAGATTGAGAAAGTTCTCCTATATTTCTGTTCCTAGCTTGCAAATATATTTTTATTTTTTTTCTTTCTCTTTCTTTCTTTCTTTCTTTTCTTTCTTTTTCTTTCTTTCTTTCTTTCTTTCTTTCTTTCTTTCTTTCTTTCTTTCTTTCTTTCTTTCTTTCTTTCTCTTCTTCCTTCCTTCCTTCCTTTCTTTCTTTCTTTCTTTCTTCTTTCTTTCTTTCTTTCTTTCTTTCTTTCTTTCTTTCTTTCTTTCTTTCTTTCTCTCTCTCTCTCTCTCTCTCTCTCTCTCTCTCTCTCTCTTTCTTTCTTTCTTTCTTTCTTTCTTGATATTATGGGGCCACATTTTGGTTACATGTTATGATTTTGCCACCCCCAAACCATGATTTGAGGCATGACTTTTCCCTCCTACAATGCTCACCGTGTCCATTAGTTGTGAATTTACCCACTTCAACACTCCAGTCCTTGAAGAATATTACTACTGTGTGAGCACCATAGTGTTGATCAGTTAATGCCAATTTGATGCTGAATACACGTGGAGCCTATTCTTCCATTCTTGCAATACCTCACTTCGGAGGATCGGCTCAAGTTCTATCCGGGAAAATATAAGAGGTGCTAGATCACCATTGTTTCTTATAATTGAGTAATATTCCATTGTATACATATACCAAATTTTATTAATCCACTCATGAATTGATGGGAAATTTTTTCTTGTAAGTTTATTGTTCTGTCTGATTTTATGCTCCTTCCCACAAGTTTCTATTTTCTGTTCAGTAGTCTAAAGGTCTGTAAGTGGTGGTAGGAATAAAACCAAGGCCTTGAGTTGCAACATTTTTTGTCCTTGTGTTGAATGAAGGCATGACAGTAAGGGCCACCCATGTTTTGCTGATTCAACCTTTGCAAGCAGGGAGCAGCCTTACTCTTTCTCCCCTCCTTCTGGGTGGTGATGACTGCCATATCAGAAAGAAGTACCCATAGATCAGTGATGAGATACTTGAGAAAAAACTTGCTCTCCTGGGGTTCTTATTTGCTGTATATAGCCCCCTCTCTGGAGATTAGCCTCTCCCATCTGTCACTTGGCCTGCACTTGCCTCCATCCCTTATTACTCAAATTAGGAAAAAGTAGACATTTTCAGTGATGATCCCCTTTCTGGCTCCCCAGGATACATACTGTTTTCTTAACCTTAATTATTTGATCTCTTCTGCCTTATACATAGCAAATATTCCTTAAAGCTTGTGGTGTATGGGTGGCATAATGCTCTAAGCGTCTATTAATTATATCAACTTTCTTCTATTTGTATTTGTCCTTGTCATTTCATTCAAGTCTTAGAGAGAAAAGGGACTTTATTTTTGTTTGTTTTCAGAATTTTTTGGATGGTTTTTGTTATTCCTATTAACAATAAATATTGTGGTAAAGAATCCAAAATGTTATAAATTGAAAATAATTTAAGATCATTTCTTATAAGCTCTCATTTTATAATGAAGAAACTGAATCCATGGCAAGGAAAGTGACTTGACTTATGACACACCTGTGTCTTTCGCCAACTGGTTCAGCACTTATTTCTAACACATACAGTGTCTGCTCCTGTCCTGCTGCTGTGGTGGGCTTGTCTTACTGGAATTGAATATAATTTTTTCTCTTCAACTTGTATGAAAAAAGATCATTTTTTTAAGTTTTCTTATGAATAGTCCTTTCCTCAACTTGAATTAGCTTACCATATTTCAAGTCTAAACACATTTTTATTATCGTAGTATTTAACTTTTTGGAAAAAGATGATTATATCATAAACATGTTCATACAACTTCAATTATACAAAAAGTGCATTGAGGCACTAATTATTTTGGATACCTACTCTAATTAGTTTCTTTTTATAAATTACACAGAGACAAAAATGATTAAATGTATGATTTTTAAAAAGATGTGAGAAAGTCCAAATCCTTTTGTCAAGGTAACCTTACTTTCCTCATTACACTTTTCTGAGAAAAGCTATTATCTTTTATCACCCTTTTCTTCACTTGATTGTGCTACCATATACTGTTTATCACTCATTTAATGATAAAGCCATTTAATTAAATATAATTTGAATTGATCATTTTAACTTTAGCATAGAAAAATCTAGTTTTAAATACTATACACAACATATAATAACATATAAAACATATTATAGTAAACTGTAATGTGCTATAAAATATTCAGGGAAATTATACTTAAGAGAGGTTCAAAAGAATCTCTGTAAAAATCTGATTAAAAATCTTTTTGGTTGCATTGAAGAAAAAATAAGTGACAAAATTAAATTATGTGTTACAACTTCTGGTATTACAATCTACTAAAATGTAATAATCTGTTGCTATAAAACTCTAAGTCTCAAAACATTTATATTCAGTTAAACCCTCCAAAATACTATGGGCCTAGATTAGTTATAATTGGAAATTCTTCTACCAGCATAATTTACTTCCATTGATTATGTTATTAAGTAGCATTTTACTGTGTTCCTAAAATGGATTAAACTTTGTCCACTGGAAATAAAGGAAACTTTGAAAAATATTCTCCTTTACATTTTTTTTTTAAAGAAGTGAAGCAGGTAGGCAAAAAGGAGGAAAAGAACCAAAGAGAAAGAGATAGGAGAGAGAATAAATAAATACTAACTAAATAAATTACCAAGTTTTTAAAATAATTACATTATTTGGTCAGTGTATACTTTCATAATGAATTTACATTTATATGATATGTTAAAGACCAGAGACACTAAAGGAAAACTTCTATTGAATAGGAAGTCCCATATTAAAAACATGCTTTTCCACTAAAATGAGCTAAAGCTAACTCTCATTTATGCTGGTAGAATATGGTAAGCTTCTGCTAAAATTACATTCAGCTAAAATTATTAAAGCAGGTGTGGCTGTTTTGATTTTTATTTTTTGTGTGTGTTTTTTGTTTTGTTTTGTTTTACCTTAGTTATTAGTTTCAAAGTCCTCCACAACAAATATTCTTCCAGGAGTGTTAAAATTGCAGATTAGCCTAATTGATATTTGACTTCATATTTTTCTACCTTTTCATCAAATGATAATGATATTCATGATGGGCAATATGGAGGAGGTGAATAGAGAGGGACAAGATAATAGAATTTGCTAATGAGGTCTTAAATAACGGAAGCTTCATTGCATTCAAAACTGATGTAATGATGCAGAAATAGGATAGCTGAGTTTTTAAGAATGTTGAATTGGAAAATATAAAGATAGATATTTTGTCTGGCAGTTCTTAAATGGATTCTTATTTTTAGCTTCATTTTCTTCCTAAAAACATGAATATTTCTGAAGATATTTTTAAAAGTTTAGTATATGTAATACACACTGGAGTATATAAATATATTGCCCTTTAGAGAATTTGGTCAGCCTATTATGGACTGAATAATCTATGATTTTCTTTCTTTCTTCTAGTCATATTAAAAGAGAGAATTGTTTTATAGCATCTCAAGCCTTTTCACAATTAATTCCAAATTGATAGAAATACTTTATTTTGAGCAATCAATAAAGTCAGCTTGATTATTGACAAAAGATGTTGAAAGAGAAAATGTTAAATTAGAACTCTTATTCCAGAGGGTAAATAAGAAATAGGAAAATACCCAGAAAAAAGAGCAGCTTTATATTAGAATATAAACTGCCCATTCAATATTTATATTTGGTTTAGGGAGTTTTTCTTTATTTCTGTCTTTCACTCTCCATCTCTCTTTCCCTTTCTCCCTCCCTCCCTTCCTCCTTCCCTTTCTCTTTTCTCTCTATTTTCAATGAAAATATAGTCTTTGCACAGGTTTTTAAAGATTATTTTTTAATAAATTATGAAAACTTAAATGGCTGTCACACATCATTTAATTTTCAAAATGGTGAACCCATCCATGGTCTGAAAGGGGTTTTACAAAGGGTTAGAAAGTTCATGGGCAAATAATGCTGAATTTCCCCCTTTAGTACAGCAACAAAAATAAGACTGCTTTTTAAAAAATTAAAAATTAATGGCAACATGAAAGCTCAGAGTAGTTTCTTATAAAGTTATTTGTAGGTGTCACTCTCCACATTTTCCAGAAATAATTCTGAACTGCCATTCAGTCACCTGCTGTGAGACAAAAATTAAAGGGGGAAAAGTGAACAGAAGGGAAGTTTTAGAAAAAGAGCATTGGTAAACCTATGTGAGAGAAAAGTCTGGAAATACAAAGCTCATTGAACTCTTCCAAGCTTTAGAAAAGGTATGGATTAATCTTTATAAAACTCATTGTGAAAGAAAAATGAAATTTCCCAAGATGTTTTTGCTTATCGCCTAAAATTCAACACACACAAATATTAATCCATTGTCATTAATGACACAAGCAAGTAACCTATTAACTGACCAAGAAATGTGGGAGGCATTCCAGACTAACCCCTTCCCCTCAGTCCTTCCATTTGTAACTGTTCTATGGGTCCTCTTTCCATTTTTGTTCCTTAGCATCATAGTATCTGCCTCAGTCCCTTCATTCCCGTTGTTTTGCTGAAGGTTCTTATCATCATCTACCTGGATTATTACAATTTACATCTAAATGGTTTGCCTAACTTTTGTCTCTGTACCTGCAATCTATTTGTCTTATGGTCAACAGAGTAAACTTTCTGAAAACCAGAAATAAGATTATATTAGTATGCTAATTAAAACACTCAATTAGACTCTTTGTATAGTACATAAGGTCCTCCAATATTTGGTCCTGTTTTCTCACTCTGATTTCATCCTCCATTGCTTCCCACTCCTCTCCCACCCTATGCTTTCATATTAAACTATTTATAGTACCTCCCCAAAACGTTCTTTCATGTTTTCATGTGCTTGCACATACTGTTCCCTGTACTTGGAATCCTCTTTTCCCAAACCCTTCCAGTAAACTCCTACCTACTCTTGCAGACAAACTCAAGTAATTTCTTCCTTTCTGAACCCTACCCTGGCATGCCCTACTCCTTTGTCTCACCATGGTACCTTAAGCACACATATTATACTCCCATCACGAGGAATTGAAACGACTGTTTGCACATCTGTATCTCTTCCCAGACTGTGGGTTTCTAGGAACTATGTTTTTTTATTTTTATGTATGGGCACCTTATGGTTACTCACTAATGTTCCATGCATGAGTGAATGAATAAATAAGTCAATGTTCTAATGATGCTAGACAGAGGGGCATTTAGAGATTTGTACAAATATACTGCATGAATCAGGTCCAGGAATAGATTCTGGTGCCTCCCACTCCTTTCTGTTCCTCAGACTCTCATACCATGATTCACTGTTTCATTAACAAGAGAAGATGAAAAGATTTTAATTTTTCTTACATAAAATTACCCACCACAGAAAACTATCCACTGTACTCCACTGTCTGGATTTCAGGCATAAAAACGGGTCTTGATGCTCTAGTTGCATTTTGGGGGGGGAATGTTCTTTCGTCTGCAGCACAATGTGTCCAGAATAGACTCCAGCAGCATTGGTATTTGTATAAGGAAACTAAACTAAAAATGTCATACATAACTCAAAAGAGAATTGATGTTATCAATTACTGCCTTTCTTTCTTCTTATTCTTCTGAAGGAGCAGATTATGCACTTCCTAATCCTTCTTGCCATGAATTAAAGATTAGTCTAGATATTTTAACTAAGACGTCCCTCAAGCTTTCAAGGCCAGAAAAAAACCTGTAAACAGATTTCCTTAAAAGTGATAGGTGGACATCTCCTTCAGTCATTAAATATGTTTTTAAAATTTTCATAACATAATTTGATTTCTAAAGTAATTTTGACTTTGAGAAATCTTTTATTCAAAAAAATTTTCCGGACTCTTCACAGAAGGACTCAAGAAGAATTTATCACGTGATTAGTCCTGCTCTGCAAATCTCATATTATAACAAAATGTATACATTTCTTTTTCTCTAGAGTACAAATAAGGAAGATATCATGAACTCATAGAAAGATTTAAATATTCATGCAAATAAGAAATTCAAGAATTATTGGTAACTCTTATAAATCTTATTTTAAACCTGTATCGCTTTGTGCCTAGTCTCAGGGCATTCAAAAAAAAATGCATATTTCATTTTTATAGCATTGAAATATAAGGCTGTTTTTTCCGTAGGCTTTCTTGTAGAAACAGCATAGGAAATTAGATAACATAGTGCATCACTAAACACAATTTCCTAAATATCTTCTGATAGTTTGGATTTTATGCAGTATTTCACTTTCAGGGCAGTTCTCCTCTCTACTTACAAAGTCCCCTTGCCACCATATTTCCCTCCATTGCCCTCCTCCTCTGCCTCCCTCCTCTGCTCCTCACACTCACAGCCTGTGATCACCCCACTGATCCAGCCCCCAGAAGCATGTTTTCACGCTTTCACCTCCATGCTCTGACTGCTTATCATAAAAAGGACAGCTGTTCTGAAATTCAGGTAAATAAAATTCTCTATTCTCTTAAATATTATAATACAGAATATGGTGGATTGCTTAAAGAAGAAAATGAACCAATAGTGCTATGAAATTCACTGTCGAAAAATCACTCTGGATTGAACTGCTCAGTGAACAGCAGACAATTTGATCAGCCAGAGAAAGAGGGTAAGTCATAGCTAAGGTGAGAGAAGCAGAGAGGAGCATTCTAGGTGAGACAAGTTTATGAGTAATATCACACAAATCAGAAATGAATGTGGAGTTGGGCAGACAATTCTAATGGATTGAAGAATTTGAGGAAGATGGTCGTGGTAGACAATACTGAAAGCTTAGCTATACATCTTGAATGTCTAAAATATTTACATTTCTTTCTTTAAGGTCATGGGCAGGCATTGCAGGTGTTTTGTTGCTAAGTGGTAATAATGTGACAAAGGAAGAATTAAAGAAAGGAGAGATAAACGAGTATCTTAAAAGCTAGGGCAGTCGTCACAGACAGAGTAGAGATTGAGCTGGGAAGTGTGGAAGGAAATAGGAAAGAAGCAGCTTCTGTCTTCTTATTCTTTCTACACACACTGATGGTTTCATCAAGAAATGATTCAGCAGCTCATTTGATAAGCACAGTATCAACAAAATTATTCGAATTCTTCATTCTTTTTTTTTTTTTTTTTGAGACAGAGTCTCGCTCTGTTGTCCAGGCTAGAGTGCCATGGCATCAGCCTAGCTCACAGCAACCTCAAACTCCTTGGCTCAAGTGATTCTCCTGCCTCAACCTCCCAAGTAGCTGGGACTACAGCTATGCACCACAATGCCCAGCTAATTTTTTGTATTTTCAGTTGCCTGGCTAATTTCTTTCTATTTTTAGTAGAGATGGGGTCTCACTCTTGCTGAGGCTGGTCTCAAACTCCTAACCTCAAGCAATCCTCCCACCTTGGCCTCCCAGAGGGCTAGGATTACAGGCATGAGCCACTATGCCTGGGCTCTTCATTCTTAGAAGGATCTAAATAAAAAGAAAATGCATGTATTTTTTCTTTTTAGCATTCCCATTTATACCTAATGAAGAAACAAGAGGTATAGAATAATTTTATGGTTAAATGCGTACATTTTTTATTTGATATTATTAGAAAAGTTGATAGAATTTTGAGGCAGACATTAACCTAAAGCCACTTTTTTCCCTTGGCTCATATTTCTTTTTCTTTTTTTGCTGTTATTATTATTTTTAATTGACACATAATTGTACATATTTATGGAGTACAGTATTATATTTTGATACAGGTGTATAAGGTATAATGATAAATGAGGGGAATTAGGATATCCATCACTTCAAACATTTATTATTTCTTTGTATGGGGAGCATTAAAAACCTGTTCTTTTAACTATTTGAAAATATACAATAAATTGCTTTTAATTATAATCATCTTACAGTGCTGTAGAACACTAGAATTTATTCCTCCTTTCTACGTGTACTTCCATAAAACTGCATTTTTTTTTTCAATACAAAATCTAAGTAAGAAAACACATTTTGGAAGCATGGACAAAATTAGGTCCAGTTTCCACTCATTGAGTATTTATGTAATGCCTGAGAATATTTATCAATTTTTTTAAATCTAAAGCTGCATATTTTAACACTCTGGAAACTTTGGCAGAAAAATGAATCATCATTTTCTGTATCCTTCAATTCTGTTAGGTCATTTAAAAATAGATTATATTATTATAGGTCAGTCACAGTATAGTGGATATCTTTAATATATATAAGCAATCAAACAACTACTTTACTGTGATACATACTAGTATTCATATAAAACATTTTGATTAGCAGAGGGGGCCAAGATGGTGGGCTACAAACAGCTTATACAACGCTGCTTTCGTGGAGAGAATCAAGGTGGTGAATAGATATCCACCTTTGGATCAATTGTCTCAGTGAGGAAAGCACTAGGAATCCATGAAGAGAAGGCAGGAGTGAAGTGAAGAAGACAGAAGTGGGATGAACTGCTCAACAGGACAGAAAGTAATTAAGGAAGGACTTCACATGGGGGAAAGGGATGGAGGAGAGAATCCCAGGCTCCACCCTTCCCCTGAGGATACTGCAACTGGAGCAGCAGGAGGGACCCTCCATGGCAGCAGGCCTCTGGACTGATACAGAGACTTGAATGCAGGCTGTGCTGTTGGGTTGCTTGGGAGAGAAGGGATAGATGCCTCGAGAGTCCTGCGTACTGCAGCTGGCACCATTATAACATCCCAACCCTGGGACACTACTTTTGCCTAGAGATCAGATCTGTGACTTTTGCCTCACCCTTGTCTCTGCTATGTGGGGAGGGAGCAGGGAATCCTGGTGCTCAAGTGTGCCCTATGGGCAGGTGACATGCACCCCTATCACTGCTGCTGCTGCTGGGGGCCCTGGGCAGAGCAGACCACAGGACCAGTGCCCACTGCTGTGGCCTGGGAAGTTCAGCTCAATCTCACTTTCCATCGGAATTGGGTCCAGCATGCACAGATAGCCCTTGGTACCTACTGACCACTGTCAAGGCAGCTAGAGCACTACCATCACTGCTGCCCACTAAAAGGTACCAAGAAAGATGAAAGCCATTACAGCCGCTGCCTTTGGATGTGGGCAGATTGCAATCATGGACCCAAGCAGTTCTACACGGGAGCCCTGGGCACTATACCCTGTGCATGCCCTGCCCCACGGCTGCCCTGGCCTATACATGTGAACACTAGACCCTGTGGACCTGTTCCATCCTGCACAGGCACCCTGCCCCACATGTTTGCTCTTTCCCTGGGTCCTACTCTGCCTTGTGTATGAGCTGTACCTGCTGGCCCACTCCACACTAGGTGCCAACTCTGGCTTACACCTTGCGGGCCTGCTCCACCCCATAGGCCTGCTATGTCCTATGCAGCTGCTACATTCTCTGTGCATCTGGCTCCACCCATGAAATTGGCACTTTGGCTGCCCAGGCCTGCATGTTTGCATGCTACCCCAGTGGACCACCTCCATCTCATGTACATACATTTTCCTGCCTGCCAGCCCCAAATCATGCGTACACCTGGCACCAGGGGCTGGCCCTGCCACAGTGGCCCAGTGACAATCACAGAAGAATAGGAGAGACACAGCAAAGCAGCAGTGTTAAAGGCTCATAGTACATCCATCCTATCCTGCCTGGTCAAGGTTTTGGAGTAGGAACCAAGCAGGGCATCCAGGGACCTATGCCTGTCTTCACTGAGCAACAGAGATCCCAGCAGAGGAGAAGAGGTGTACCATATCTGCTATCTGTTTTGAGCTAAGACAAGAGGCCCCAGATAAAAAGGAAACAACCATAAAAACTGTGGTAACATGAAAAAACAGGCTCTCTCAGCACTCCCAAAAGAATACAATAGCACTCAAGAGATGAACTTCAACCAAAAGAAAATTACTGAAATGGCAGATATGGAATTCAGATTATGAATGGCAAGTAGATGAATGGAATTGAGGAGCTGGTAGAAAAGCATCTCAAAGAAACAAACAAAAAATCAGGACATGAACAAAAAATTCACAAAAGACATAGATAACATTAGAAAAGAAATAATGGAACTTAAAGAAATGAAAAGGTCATTTAGGTCATTTCAAAATACAGCAGAAAGCTTTAATAACAGGCTACACCAAGCATAAGAAAGATTTCTAGAGCTTAAAGACAAGGATTTTAAGTTACCTAGTCAGTAAAAAAAATGTAGAAAAAAGAACAAAGAAAAACGAACGATCACTGAGAGAAATATGGGATTATGCAAAACAAACAAATATAAGAACTATAGGTATCGCTGAGGAAGAAGAAGAAAAAGCAGTACACATGAAAATCCTATTTGAGAGAATAATAGAGGAAAACTTCCCTGGTACCTCTAGAAGTTTAGAAATCGAGATACAAGATGGCCATTGAACATCTGGAAGAGTCACAGGAAATAGGACATCACCAAGACATATAGTCATCAACTTGACCAAAGCTAAAGTGAAGGAGAAAGTCCTGTGATACAAAGTGCAAGATTAAATTAATGACTTATTTACGAAAGAAAACACAGCACACCTCTCAGCAGAAACCTTTCAAGACAGAACGGATGGGGATACCATTTTTAATCTTTAACAAAATAACTACCAGCCAAAAATTTTGCATCCTGCAAAACTAAGTTTCTTTCCCAGACAAACAAACAGTAAGGGAATTTGTCACCAATAGACCTGCCCTACAGGAAATGCTTAAAAGTACTCCACACATGGAACAAAGCAATCAATACCCACCAGTGTAAAAACACCCAAAAGTTAAAGCTTACAATTTTTAAAAAACAGTAACACAAGGAAGAAAACAAAGCAACTAGGTATATTCGACATGATGAACAGAACAGCATCTTCCATGTCAAACTAACATTGAATGTAAATGGTCTTAATGCACCATTTAAAAGATACAGACTGGCTAAATGGATGAAAAAACATACCCCAAATATATGCTGTCTCCAAGAAACTCAGCTAACTTGGATAAAGGGGTGGGAAAAAATATTCCATGCAAATGGAAACCAAAAGCAAGTAAGAGTAGCTATTCTCTTATCAGATAAAATAGATTTTAAATCAACAAAGGTAAAAAAGAAAAGCACAAAGACAGTCATTATGTAATAATAAAGGGAGCAATTCAGCAAGTAGATATAACAAACCTAAACAAATATGCATCTAAAACAGAAGCTTCCAAATGATGGACATATTTGAAACTCGGACTTAGGGAGGGAGGTGGGGGCAAGGGCAACATATGTAACAGAAACATCTGCACCCCCATAATATGCTGAAATAAATAAAAAATATTTAAAAAAAATATATATACTCTCAAGTTCTCATATATAGGCTGAGTCTCAAAAATTCATCAGGCCTCACCCATCCACCTTTCTGAATTGTTTCACTTAAGTTTAAATGCACTCTGAAATTCCACCACATTTGCTTGCTTTGGTGCTCACCTATCCTCTCTCCTCCACACGGATGCCACTCTAAGCCCTCATGCTATTCCTCACCTGCATGAGGACAGTGACTGCTCTGCATGTCTTTTTGCATTTCCCTTCATTATTCTCTGCACATCATATTTTATAACTGGAAACCCTCAAATGAGTCCCTGCTTACCTCTCCAACATGATCTCTTAATGTTGAGCAGGATCATTCCTTGCTTCAACATTACCAAACTACCTGGAGCTCTCCAAATACACCACACTATGAATCTTATCCCTCTTAGCTCATGCTATCTGCCTCCAGACCCCCCTTCTCTTTCTTCACTTGAATCTCCTTCATCCTTCACAATACTCTTTGACTGCCTCTCCTGGAAGCTCTCTCTGACCTCTGTCCTCTGTTTAGCTC